>JAODIE010000006.1:2328160-2481392 GCA_027575565.1 Diploeciton nevermanni
ACATGATCACAGTTGTTTTGGCAGTTCCTACCAGTATAGTAACCATTCCTAAATTGTCATGATTATGAAAATTCACTACCATATTAGAAATTTAGTTAGTAATTTAAATAACTTTCACATCGAACGCAACGAATGCGGAAAACGACAAGAGTCATTACGAATGTATGCGTATAATGAAACCAATTAGTTTATGGTTGATATAAGGGTTGGCAAAGCGCGGGAATGTTTGCCTCTGGTGCTCAAGCAGGAGTCGAGTGTTTATGTAATAGTTTCAGTTGTTTGGTGTAATATTGTATAAAAGCAATTACGCTTCCCCCTAAATCTTCTCTAGTTGGGTATGAGCTTCTACTGCCGCTCCCAATCTCCCTGTCGGGAATGCAGGCAAGCCACCGCACACAGTTGATCCGCACAGATGCGGACGCGCCGCGGATCACATCCTCGCCAAGTTCCGAGTTGCTGAAATGCCGAAGGTCGACGGTGGCAACAACATGTTACGCGTTTATTAGCGCGCCCCCGGAGCCGCCACCTCGTGAGACTAAGTGGGCGACAGTTGGCCATACATGCACTGGGGAGGGTTATTAGTTAATCAAAACTAATACTCCAAGAGGGTGACGAGATTTTCAATAATGTCGCTCTTATTATTTCATTTTCCTCTATAAACTAACCAATGAACTGCCTTGTGAATGATGCCAATTAGATTGGGTTAATATTAATTCGTGCAAATCTCGAATCATGCTTTTTTTTGTGATGTGACATGCCCTCTTTGGTCTGGATAAGCTGTGATACTTTGATACATTTCCGCTTCTTGATGATCACATGTATTTGCCTCCGAGATATCCAGGCGAATTTCGTATTCAAGAGCATGCGAGCATAATCGTATCATGCATGTGTCATTTGCGCTCTATTCCGCATAACGACGCGAAACGATGAGCGAAGCGATGAACTCTCGATCCGCGCGCATAAGTTGAAAGTCGACAGGAAGCCGGTGAAAATTTCATTGTGTTTCGCCAGCTGAATTTTGCAGGGTGGCGCTGCGAACACGCCGTTATCGTCCTAATGACACCCAGCCACCCCATGTGTAATATGCAACCCGTCAACCGTACGCAATTGACTCATTTTTGTTGTGTGCTAATGCAAGTCGATATGTGTTATTACTCATGCATCTGAAAAAATTTCCTTAGCAAAGAAAGATAACCTTTTTCAAATTTGTTTGAATATTAGCAAACAACTCAATATTCCTGCAGAAAATTACGCTGCCTCTCAATAGTTAGCTTAAAGTCTTAATATGAGTAATCTTAACGACATGCTTGTATGTACAATTTTAGACAGGGTCTACAGCTAAGATACTAATTAATTCGTCTGTCACTGGTGTCACTCATAAACGCTGCGTTAAATTTTCGTTTGACTTTGAATATTACAAACAATATCATTCATTCTAACGTCCCACAAGAGAATAATATCGATGCTAAAGTATCAAAAAGTATCGAGTACGTCCTGTACCAAGTTGATCCGAGGAACGACGACGAATGCGCCTGTTTTATCTGATCGATAAATAACACAATTAAAAATGTAAATGCAACCATGAAATTCTCTGAATATAATTAAACAACGCAGCGCGCCCGTAATTCGTATTACGTACGCTGCATTACCACTGCTGCAAGGACTGCACATTTGCGAATGCTCGCACGACAGCAGCCCAAGCCGGAATGCTGGTTCGCTTCAAATGTTCAAACCGCATAATCGCGAACGACAAGCAAATTATTCATTTGCACTGCATGTTCAAAACTCTAACTCTCCATACATTCATCCGATTCTTCCATGCTCAATCCCTCGCTGCAGGATATTACCAGCTACCATTTTGTCTCCACATACAGTGGATACAATTGGATTAAGTATGCAAGATGAAAATGTACAAAACGTATCGTGCCTATCAGAGATCTGAAGTTCAGAGTGAAAAATGTGCAAAATACCAAATGCACTGGTGTTGGGCATCAAGTACCTTCTTCAGCTTATGGTGTTATACACTGAAAAGTGTATTACGACCGTTCTATGCGTGTGTGTGATTCTGAAAAACACTAATCAAGGAAATAACAAAAATGAAGCGCGTTGTGCGCGTGGTGCATTGAGCGAGGGCCAATAAACCACCTAGTTCGAGCTCGTTGCGCGCTCGTTTTCATAATTCTTGAGCTTAATTACAGCCGACGATGGCGGACGCCCACAGGAGGAATGAAAACTTGGAGCGCGCACGGACTGCAAACTTTACTGCGTTTTTTCTATCCCGACATTAAACGTTTATTCTTTATGATTAAAATAACTGATAGCATCGTTTGCGCTTGAGAAACAAATAAATACGGCGAAACATGTAACTCAACTTATCAACGAGAGGCGTTACGTTATTATGTTCCAGAGGTAACGGACACAACACAGAAGGTGCTGATGATCTACAAATATTTCTTGCTGCTAGTTGGCAAACGAAGACATTATTAATTATTATTATAATTATTAGCACTAAAGTAAACTAAGTAGTCTGTCCTTTGTTATCTAATATATGTTGTTATCTGTCGAATTATCGAATTAAATTCGTGTCATTATTTTTCTCACATCCCCATTTGCCAGATAGCACTTTTCTCGATGCCCTGTGATATTTATCTGTTTTTGCCGTATAATGTCTCTTCCTGTTTTGCTTTCCTTTTAATGCACCCAGTACCAGCATCAGCAACCATACTCTGCAAGCGCCGCTTGGTTTTGTCGGAATTTTCTGTTCTTTCAACTTTTTGTACTTCACTCCACATCAGTTTTGATGCAGCGCCGTGGGAAACTAGGACGAAGGACGCCAAGCGCTCGAGAGAGAATGAAAAAATAACGCTCTCCGAGGCAGCCAACTAAAATATTGATAAAATTGAGAAGTGGAAATGTTTCTTGGGGTTGTTCGATACCCGTGAGACTTTTAATAAAATAAAATGCGTTAGACAAGCGAAATATACGAGAGGTTGATGGCGTGGGCGTTTATTAGGTTGTCTACATTCACCTGTGCTTCACACTCACTGTGAGCGCGCCTGCTAGTACAAGAAGCTGCCAGCGCATTGGAGTGACGTCTGAATGCATATTTTAGAACATTGTTAACCTTTACGGTTGTTGCTGCATTATTAATCGGGGACGGCGGGGGCCCCGAAACCATTGCGGAAGACGTTGATGACGGCAAGGGTACGGAATCGAAGCGAATCGATATCGAATCTAGAAAAAGCAAATGAATGGTGGAAATGTAGCCACACTCGCTGAAAAGGCGATTGTCCGAATTGTTTATAATAAAACATATAAGCACGCTTTTGTTGGCTCGCACCGCAATCAGCATAATAACAAGTTATTATAAGCTGAACAATGAGCAATAAGCTTTAGCGCGGAGGTGTAGACTACAAGATGGCTGGCGATGTGTGCTTCCGATTAATTTTGCGAAAATTAAGCGTGAAATGCGAAATATGTTTGTGTATCATGTTAATTTTATGCCGAGTTTATTTTATCGACCTATTTTACGCCCGTGGCATTTATTTCTTCATTCCTTGCGAGCCATTAAATGCGCTCGTCGGCGGGAAAATTTAACACACTCATTGCTGATTGGTTAAGGTCTCTGACGCCAGCGCCTGCACTTTTCCACGTACAGAGCAAAAGTTTATTTAAGCCGATCCAATTTGTTTCAGCATTCTCTGAACGAAATTGCTTAAAGTGACCGTGGTGCGTTAGGAAAGTGGGCGGCGCACGATCAAGTCACACAGGTGTATATTGCGCATGTGCAAATTTAAAACTTTGCGCCATTTCTTATGCCCAAGATGGTTGCGTCATCCTGCAAGAAGTAGTTCGACGATTGTCAGTTTGGCAGCGGTAAAAATGAATGCAATTAGCGCTCGCACGTCGCTGATTGGACGTGTGCGCTTCCCATAGGCAGCCGCGTACCTTCGATAATAATCGCGTAACGAATGCACGTTTCGCCATTACCAAATGCAAATAGCGTAACTTATCGTCCGGGCATCGTCTCGCTTACTCGCGTGCGTGTAAAGCGCCATTCCGATGGTTAATATTCAGGCCGGTATCTAATTGTCTGGCCAGCCCTTCGTACCTAGCTATGTGTGCATTTTGCGCACAAATACACGCCGCCGTTTGCCAACGCTATCGGCGAGCATCGCTTAAATAAAGCGTCCCAATCCGAGCTAATCTGATTACTGGGGATTAAAGATAGGGAATGCCGAACGCGAACACTCTTCGCTCTTGGCGCAGCCGCATCCCCCGCAATATGATTAATGTGCGAACATTAAAGTAAATCCAAAATATTCCGAATGTCCGCTCGACGGTGATGCTGATAGCGTTGGACCGGCGCGGCGAACGATTGTTTGGGCTCGTAATGGACCAAGATGACTGACGAGCGATAAAAAACAACGAGTACTACTACTAGCTGTTAACAGAAGCCAGAATGTATAAACGCACATTGGCTTAATCTTCGACTTGAACCGGAGCTTTCGAGCGGCGATAAAAACTAACGTGAACAGTTGACCACTATCAAACGCATAATCCGACTTTAATTCTTAGATCGCCAGAGATCGTTGTGAGACCATTTCTAGCTACGGCTGTAGTCAACTGCTCGCGCGTAAATAAATTTCTATTATTCTATGCAAATGATGTAATTACATCCATTGCCGGGCGCTAAAAAGCTAATAATGCTAATCAGGTGATATTCAAATTGGAAACGTCCCCTCGGGCGACTCTGCGGATGTTTGGGGTGCGAGGAAATGCGGGCATTTTTTCCTAACAATGTTTTGAGCCTAAGTAATTTATTATAATAAGACGGGCGCGAAGGCGGCGACGCGGTCGCGTAATTGCGCATTAAAGTGAGGAAAAGCTGCAGTGGCGACGCGTAATGGCGAACGCGGCGCGAGGCGTCAGGATATTAAAATATTAAAAATGCAGGAGGCGCCCTCAAACGCCGGTATCTTGTTAAATTACCTGCATAATTAAATTCAGTGTTTATATTAGGAAAACATAGAAGGCATGTAACAACCTAAAGTATCAACAACATTGATGATAAAATTAATTGTTGCAATACATAAATTTATGTTGTGGTTTTGATACTTTAAACACACACTAACCACAAACAAACCAAAAGTTCTTAATAAGAGAATCATTTTATTAAAATAGGAGTATCCAGAAAAAATCGACCTCTTATTGATCTAAACATAGACTTACTTAGAATAAACCAAATTGTATATAATAAAATACTTTCGTTACATTCTATCGTTTTTTCAAATATTACGTAAAAACGTAATATTTCATTTAAATACAATCACAATTACAATTACGAAAGTCGGTAAGTCGTCTGACTGTTGCAGTGATAGCTTCAAGTCCTGCTGAAGGTATATTCAATATAATAACTGCTAATAATAATATCCATTGTAGTTGATGCAGTATAATGAAATGAAGGTCAAGTACAGTGTCGGTATTCGGCATGGTTGCAATACGCTCAAATAAAAAAAAATACGAAAGTTATGAGACAATGTATTAAATCGCAACTGAAATTTGGTCAAACACTAGAATCAAAATTAAAAAACAACGAACGATTATACAAGCAAATTGATGAAAATTGTTTTTTTCAGCACATCATAATTAGTCAAAAGGTGTTAATGTAATGTTTTGGTCTAAAATTTATTGTTTCACAGCGTAATCATTCTTTCTTTACCCTTATTAAATCTGCAACTGAATATTTTATTCCAGAACTAAATTAAGTATGTTTGAAGAATATTCTGTCTAATAACATCAAGTGTTTTTGTTTATTTTGAAAAAAATAAAAAAAAAATAGACCGACACCGTATTCGTAGTCTTCCACCTCATTGCACTCTATCTACTGCCACAGTTATTAGGACGCAGTTATTGGGACTGAATTCAGTAAGAATATGTTGAATATACTCCCAGCAGGATTCAAACCCGGGTCTCCCTAATTCGCTTTGTTTTTACTGTTGCAGTCTAGTAGAAATAAACAATTAATATTTCAACTTCCTAACATGGATTTAGCCATTTTCATTCAAGACTGATACGTATTTCAAAATTTTTAATCTCAATATCACCAATTCAAATTAAATTCGTTAAAGTAAAGACCAATTAATATAATTTTAATTTTGCAAGACTTGGCAGACAGTCAATCTACTATCTCTATAACTTCATGATAATAGCCATAGTAATGAGTATGGTGTGTATTATTACAGGCGGAGGTAATAGTAAACTTCACAATTTTTTTAAAATTTTTGTAAGATACTTTTTCCATTTTTTAATATTATTTAATTATCTTTTTTTCGATAAATTATAATATTTTACTCGTAGATCCTGTCGTACTCTCTCATATTTTGTATCATGTCCAATTTGTTTTTCATGCTCCTACAAGTAAACTGTATTAATCTACTTCTATGCTACTTGAAAAAATGAGTGTATTAAAAAAATCTATACTGTTCATGCATTTCAATGTGCCCGAAACACATTATTTATCTTAAACATGCTCAAGTAAAATTAATTAAGCTTGGAGAGGGAAAGTAGGTTTTTGTTTTAATTATATTCAATATTTTATCATTAAGGCTAAATATTAAAGTTTTTCAATTAATTCAAGTTAAACGATATAATGGCTATTAGTTATAATAGAGCATTGGAAGAGTAAAGTTTCTAAATATGCAATGATTGATTTTACTATAAAATTATCAAGAAAATGATATTTGAATTGTAATGTTTTAAATTTACTTATTTAATGGTAAAAATTAATACAGTAAACCTTGATATGTATGTTGATATTTTAATGAAAAGCTGACGTATGTAAAAAGAAAAGAAGGGTGGAAGAGACGAATGATGATTGCTTGCACAGTGTTTTCTTAGCAGAGATTTTCCAAGCTAAGAGCTTTCTTCGGTTGCTTTGGTTTTTACCCCCCGGAATACTTACTTACTTACTTACTCGAGCGCACAAGAGTAAGGAAATGCGCCAGCCGGAAAACCAAAAGACCCAAAGACCAGCAGACGAAAAAACTGAAAGGAACCGAACGGAAAAATGTCTTGAAAAACTCCACGAGCGTAATGCGTCAGTGACGCTTACTGGGCAAATGAGTGCACAAACGAAGAAAGACAAAAACAAGCGAGAACGTCAAAAAATGCTGCTATCGTGTTTGATGCACAGTCCAAATGAATGCGGCGATGCTGATAAAAAAGAAATTAAAGGAAGAATACGAAAAAATGAATTTCTCTGTTTTTGACAGGCCCTTAATCGCCGCCCGCTGCCGCCGCATGCAGAGCCGCGATATTGCATTAAAGGGGAACCGGTTTGTAATTATTTTATACGTTTTTTTATGCCAGGAAGCGAATGCAGACAGGGACAGCGCTAGAAAGCAAATCAGCAGGGAACAAGGAGAGATATGCAGATCTAGACTTGGCTATTCCATGACACCCAGAACGAGGATGGCCATGATTGAAATGATACAAATTGAACTTTGGAAAGAGAAAATGGGACAGAAAAACGAGGGAAAAATGCTATTCATTAATTTCATCTGATTTAAATTTCAGTTTCACTTTTGTATTAATCAGTATGCTTATAGAAGTAGTATTTTCGTAGGGTTGAGAAAAGAAATTCGTCCTTTTCCCAACATCAATTTGCGGTATGGTTTCGCGCACTCTTCCCTTTCTTCAGCGTCGTCGTCGTTCTTAAACGTGTAAGTGCAAGATGTTGTTCCATTGGGCGAGCATCACTAGTAAATAAAACCGTTCGACGGTTTGCGCGGCTGTTAACCTTCCGGCTTGCTGGTTTTTTGACTTTCAGCCTTCCGCGCTCGAGAAAGCTTTCGCTGGGTGCCTCTTCGTCCCTTGCCAAGTAAGTAAAGATAGAGAGAGAAAAAAAAAGAAAACAAGTGCGACGTCTTGGCCGAGGCGGCACTCTGCGAATACAAATCAATGGATGGGAAGTTTTCCAATCCATTTCGCCGCCGTCCCGGTGGGAACAGGCGGGGTGGAGAGCGGTGTATTAACCGAGTGCACCGGTGTGCCGCCGGGGACCACCGTGCACTCTCATCCTGCCTCCGAAGCTGGGAAAGTGAAGTGTTTGAGAATGCGCGTATTTAGTGGAAAAGAATCATTTATTTCCAAATCGAAATTGGTATTGAGGAATAAATTACTTTGCGAGCGGCATATACTGACATAACATGTCAGCACTTAACCTCAAATTACATTCAGGTGCTGAAATAAAAATAAGCCAGCAACGTACAACCCTTGACATCAATAATTTCTTGCGGTTTTGCCGCAATTATCCCAAACCCCATTAAATTATTTAGTAATACGTGTTTCCGTCTTTTAAACTCTTCAATGTCCAGTCGCGTGGTTGGATTTACCCTTTGGCGAGTTACTCATTCGTTTAGAACATTTCACAGTGTATCTAAACCTCAAGATTTACTATCATCTGTTAGTGATTGGATATGCTATAGTTTTAATAACTAGCAATTCCTATTATTTTATTGAGCTACTGATACAATAGTTCAGCATAATCACCTGTGACTTTGTAATTGCCCAATTTATTCATACTATTTTGACATGGTGTTAGAAAAAACTCGCAGGTTGAAAGAACCTCGCAACTTTTCTATTCAGCAATTATTTCAATTATTATCTGCCATGGCGTTAAATAATCCATTGACGCGTGTATGTCCGAAGCACCCGAACGCTTTGAAGTTTTCTTTTGTTCACTCGCGCGCTCATCAATCGCAAATTGCAGCCCATTCGGAATAATTTAATCGACTCGAGCGGCAATCATCGCCGTTGCCGGCGGATTATTACTGTGTTTAAAACGCGCCGAGAGTGCATTATTTATGCGAGCGCAAGACGAGCGAAAAAAGCCCACCACAAGTCCGCCAAACGCAAGTTATGTGGTGCGTACGCGCCGCCACCGGCGTGCCCGCCCGCCTCGAATGGTTTATTTACGATTCGCGTCGAGCCACTATTTGCATTTTCAATCGAGTGACACGTTCGCCGTCGCGATCGAATGGGAAAAGGGTTTTTCAAACTCACTCAGCGCTTGCACAACTCACAACAAACCAACGCCACACCAGGAGCGGCGTTAAAATATTCCATCATTATCCGGAAATCGCCTGCGCCCTCCCACGCACCAATGCCAGGTGTCAATCACAGGCGTCAGCGCGTTTTGGTTTCCAGCCTGTGATGAGATATTTATGAGGACTTGGAGGATGTGAGATTGTGAGGAAATTCTCAAACGGGTTAAGACTATCCTGTGTCGACATTATGTTCGGCTGGTAGCCAAGTTTCTTGTGTTCTTGCTGCTCGTGCATATATTTTATTAATTATTCATTCAACGAGCATGCAATTAGACACGGCGATCCGCTCAACACGCTGCGCCGGTGCTGGTCATTGAAATTCATAGATTTACCGATTTGGAAGCTCATTAAGTAATGGATTTTCGCTTAAAAATAGCTTAACGAACGTCGTTGATTTGTGCGATGAAGAATTGGTGCTGAACATGTACGAAATGTAAGATTTCTTACTATAAATAATTTTTATTATACATTACACAAAGCACCTGAACCAATTTTAAATAAATGCCTCTTCATATTCTCTTGCACTAACACGGTAAATTAAATTTATTTAAAATATATTCATCGCAATGCCTTCCACATAATATTTCCCATGAATAATTATTATTCATTTATGTATCTGTATACTATACTAATCATTATTTGGTTTAGATTCCTGATGTTTATATCATCTTATTACTACTTCTCCCAGTCTATAATTCTAACCTTTCGCAAATAGCAACTTAAATTTATTCATCAGATACCTATCACTCTTCATTGCCGTAGATCATAGTAGAAAAGTTATCATTAGTATTAATGAACGACGTTGGACTCCCGTTGCGATGCTGTCCGGTTACTTTGTTCCTGCAGACTATCACCACGCTGCACGTACGAGATCAAACACCACAAAGCTGGTAGCGATTTGGACTTTTGGAAACCTTTGCGGCTAATTAAAAAAGAAAAAGCAATTAGACGAAAGCCGAGAGGCGGTTATGGCGGCGAGACGCGTCAAGCTGGGCGCGAGATGGGTCGAAAGAACAAAGTCAAAAATTAAAAATAAAACTGTTTAATTTCAACTTACATGCGCTCCGCGGGTAACTGTTGAAAATCTATTTGGATAATTAATTGCGAGGAAGGCATGATTAAAATTTTTGCTTAGAGAAAAATTATGTTAACGTACTTGGTGCTAATTTAGATTCAGCTTCATGGCTCTTATTTTTAGCGGTACTTTTGAATTGATTATAAATTGAAAACAAACTATAAATGCCTAAATTGACCTCTTTTTTGTTATAGATGCCTGATACGAGCTTAATAATAAGCATTTTTTGACTCATAAAAAATATTCCAAATTCTGACCGATTTGAGTTAAGAAGCTAACTGCTCTTACTAGAACTCTTTTGATTAATTCAAGACACTTCGCAATTCAGATAAGAATTAGTTGTGTTTCCAAAAGTCAAAACCATTACAAACTTACTACTTCGATGGTGTTTGTTCTCTTAAGTTCAAACCGCAATTTTTTGAAACAGAAATTACTCATGCCTTAACCATCTTCATTACATCTTAATAAATTATGATTAATTTTGCATACCACATATAATTTGTTCACGTCCGACTGCAATTAAGTAATCGAGACTCCTCTCTTGCTGAGTATTATCATGTCCGCAAAGACTCGACATGGTTACTTTAGTTATGCGTAATAAACACATAAGATTGTTGATCAATTATCATTGCACCGTTTGCAAATACTTTGGTGCTAAATTCAAATGGCTAGCTGGTAACTGATAAATAAGTCTTCGGCTTAGAATGTCCGGTGAGACTTATTTTATTTGTTGCTCTCTTCGCGCCCACATCAATCACGCAGGCGTTAAGCCTCCCAAAGTGCTTAACATTATTTATAATATCTCTCACAGCAGCAGCCAAAGCCAGCTGGAATAAATGTGTGCATTTCAGAGTGCATTACAGCTCTCAGTCAGGCGAGAGGCGGCTGAAATGTGTTGATATTTGCTAATTTCGTCACGTTGCTATAAATGAAATTGCTGAATTTATCAAAAAGCGTGCTTTCTAAGAACGTCGAGACAGCGGAGCTTTCTCAAGAGGAATGAGTACTGCCTGTCACCAACTCTCTGAACTATATCCATTTGTTCTGAAATTTACAAGTTGGATTATACAGTTAGGTGTGTTGAGAGTTGAAGAAAATGAAGTCTGAAGAAAATAATACTTTGGTGGAATAGATCTTTAAGATTAAAAATGGAACTCGAATAAAGGTTGCTGATGAGATAACCTAATAAATACATATTTAACAAATAGCTGTAGCCTTGCTACTTTTATGTATAAATAACACTATTCAATAACGGATTTATCTAATTATCATATGCTGCCTTTAAGTCTGCAAACTGTTTTATTTCCATCCTCATCTTCAAACATTACTACTTTGCATTCTTTAAAATTAATTTAAATTTTCTACCAGAGTTGAACACATAACCCTGATCTCTGGCAATTGATTATAATCTACATTGATCTATTTGCTGGAGTAGCAAACAAGTTATGCTCAACTCTGTATTGCTTCAGTTGGGTTTCATGAGTTGTAGGCCGGCTTGCTTTAGAAAAAATGTACAATCTAGAGCAGGAGATTCAAGTTGTATGGAATTAAAAATTGAACCTGAATGCCCATGATCTTACTCGATATCGTGACGATAAAAAATTAGTAAACATCTTGTTCATCCTAAGGTGATGTAATTATGATATTAAAGTTGGTTCGCTGGCTGCGCCATAATAGATTGTGCATGCGGGAAACTATGCGAGAGCAATTTTCGTGCGTGCCTCTTGCGCGTCGCACGAAATAATTCACCATAATTCGATTAATTCCGAGCAGAGTTTTACGTGGAGACTGAAATTCACCAACTCGTTGTTGCGCCTGTAGCCTCGCAACGCATGTAGTCCCGAAGACGTGCAGACGTCGTGTAGATGCATGCGATCATTATAAATATGTATATCTAAGTTTTATTTATGACTGCGGGCGACGCAATTTCGGATATTGAAATGTTGTTATCTGCGCGCGGCGGCGCACCGTGTGCCAGGGTGAATTTCGCATTCAATCGCTCTTGTGTCGCATTTGCATGCGACGACGACGTGGAGGAGCTCGGTGTTTGGTCTTCGCGGCCGACTGCAGGTGCTCGGCGTGTGTGCGATGTGCCGATCATAAAAAGACCATAAATCAAGGGAAATATTCAAATTCGTTAGGAACACTTCTTGCACTTACCAGCCGCAAAAACATCTCCGGCTGCAATTGTATTTATTCGCTATCGTGTGTTGATATTGAACGCGGTGCTGCACGAATCGATACGAAATCGACGTGGCTAAAATTCCCAATTACCATTATCAATTTCAATCTATCGCTACGTACACAGCAGCGGTGTTAATTTAATATTCCCGCTGCCACGCCGTGCAACAGTGGCGTTACTCTAGGCCATTCTGTGTACACATATCAGTAACAGGAATAGTGTGGGGATGAGGAATGTGGGGCGAGTTGTGTTGCGATCAAATGAAGCTTCCGACATGTGAAATGAGCATTGCACAATAGAAGTTCATCAGCGAGTATCTGATTTGGTTGTGGGAATTGTTTATGAGAAGAAAACTTACCCAAGAGATATACGTGAAATACAAACAATTCTACATAAATTAACATGATATTTTACTTTAGATTCAGATATTTTCTTTCAGTTTCAAAGCAATTCTGAAAGAATTTAATTCATAATATAATACATTGCATAATTTACTAGTGTCAACAATTTGGGTTTAAAATATTGATTGGAAATCTTTGAAATTTTGATTTTAAAAAATACTGATAATATAGATGTAGGTTATAATTGCAATTTATCAAGAGGTTCAATGCATATTAAAATGCATAAACTAATGCAGTTTTAAATGCACTAATCCATTTACAAGATTCAAATAGATTCTTACAACATTCCTTAAGTTCTGCAACACACCGAGCATCATTCCTAATTATGGCTTCTGTCCTCTACCCTTGTACCTTAGGTTGAATTTTAACCTAATTCGATATGCTGTTCAATTTATTAATTATAATTCTAAGCCATTCCCACCGTCAATGTCGACTGCAGCAAACACTCGCCTGCACTTGATCTAATAATTCGTTTGCGCACCCTCCACGAAGCCTGCATTTTTTCTCGCCTCCGCACTGCTGTTATCACTCGAACGTGAAAAAAACCCTAATTTCACCTCTCGGTTGCGTAATTTTTTCTGCTACGCGTTCAATGGAATATTTCGCAATGCTCTCACAACAAGGGGAGTGTAAACGTTGATATAAGCCAAGCCCAAGAGCAAACCGATTAAAAAATTGCCTCTGGGTGATAACTCATACAAGCAGCTCTTAAGTGAAAGTGATAAACATTAAACACGGAAATTATTGATAGACAGATACTATACTGTTGCAATGTATTTTCCGTTGAAATGCCTTTAGCCATGTCATTACTTATCTATCAGCAGCTGGTATAAATGAAATTGCTTATGTGTGTATAAAGTTATTTTACACAAATTCCATCTTATATATTGTAGGTCGTAGGCGGATCAAAATCGAGATTCACGAAAACTTAAACAAGTCAATTGTGGGCAATAACAAGGATAAATATCGAGAATTCTATTGGAATCTACTATTTATCGCCATGTTTTCGTAAAAGTGTTCCTCCGCCATGCATGCAAACACGCTTGGAAATATGTCAGCGCGCATTAGAAAAACACCTTAAAAACAACAATGAAGCAGGGCTTTCTTCTTGTAGACTATCCGCATCTACGCCCGCCATGACATTAGCATATTACTTTGTATTCTTTTGCATAAATCACGATTTTATGGCTTCATTCGAACCACGCGATGATGCAGTGAAGAACTTAGCCACCGAGCGTCGGAATGGAACAGCACACATTTTTAAACAAATTAAATGCATTGAAAATGTACAATAGTGCCATAGCTGCATGGCAGATTATATTGAGAATAAGTCGTTATTTTGAATTATTAGTATTTCAGAAAATTGCATTATAGCTTCGCGTTTGAAACTGACTCCCAGCGAATGCTTGTTCTTCCCAGAAGAGTTCACAATTTGCCAAGTGGGCATTGAGTTTATCCTCGGTGTAAATCATTTTTGTGCGGGTTGGAAAAACACATAATGCATTGTGCATGGTCATGAACATTACAAGCCATTAAATTATTAAGCACACAAATTTTATTCAGTGAGAACTAAAATTACAACTTTGTTTGAAGATCATAAAATAAACCAAGAATGATTTCGATTCCAACACGAAGAAAAATTGTTATACCCATGCAGAAGTCAAGAGGATACTTTGCTAGTTTATGATCAAGTTGATTATCATAAACAGTACCAAGAAAAGAATACTAACTTCATGCTTTGAAGTGAAATACGATCCAAGTTTACGATTTATTAGAAACTAGAAGTTAATGGAAGGTAACCTTGAATGATTACAATCCCAACGACAAAATAACAATATAACCATGTAAAAATTAAAATAGCTAATCACATTGCCTTCTTCTAACCTTCTCAAACCTCAATGTTATGCACTCTGAAAGTTTATCTTTATCTAAGTTTATATTCCTGTACTTTTGCGCATTTCTAAACATTTTGCTGCGTCTTCTAACGGTCAAATTGCCAGATAACTATCCTGTCGCATTATTAGACGTCAATAATAACAGTAAACCAGAAACTATTTACGTCGATAGTACGCAGAACACAAGAGGCAAGCATCATCGTTGTCCTTAATAAACAACATAAGCATGTTCTTTTAGCGTACACAAAGGAATAATAAATTCCGTAGCTTTCCATCTGCCAGCACAGGTTGCTTGTCTACAAGTAACGAACACGCGAAACGATTAGACGCAAATCAACCGACAAATAGATGCCACAAGGAGATGATGATGCCACTGCATTTGTTGTGAGAATACTTTGCAGTCACCTGAATTGCCGCCGAGCGAGCAATGCGCATTGTGTTTAGTAATTCACATTCATCAATGAATGAATGAACATCCTACAACATCGTCTTCAACTTGCGTACTAGTACTATGCTTACTACCGCATACATTTTGCAACATTTTGCAAGAGGTTTTAACGGCAACACATTCATGTGAATGCGCTGGGTGTTGTTTTATTCAAATGCAATTGGTTTGGGGTTTGAGCTGGAATTCGAGTTCGGCTTTAGCTATGTAAGCAATGTAAGCGTTGTACATGCGCATGCTGTATTTATAATAATTGTAAATGAATGCTAAATTTAGTCGGAGTGGGTTTATTTGAATTTAAACTGAAATAAACAGCACGCCTGGTAGTTCACAACAATCACATAGCAAAAATTACAAACGGCGCGTATTGTCCTGTGAAATTAGAAATAGAAGTAGAGTAAAATAATTGCAGACTAAATAATTCAAATTAAAATTTTATCTGTGTTAACACAGATAAGAAATTCTTCTACAAGAATTTTTTTTTACTTCTTATGTAACATGCACTAGAGAATATAACAATAACTAAAATTCTGATTTTTATTAACTGTTGTTTACATTGTGGTTCGACTTCTATTAACTCTAACATTGAGGCCTGTTTACTCTACAATTAATAAATTTTTAGCACATTAGCTTTTTATAATTTACTATTGCATTATTATACTTTATCTCTGTAAAAGTTTGGCCTGCAAATATGCTGATAAATATATAAATTGTATCTATGTTTGGATTGATACAGTTTTGACAATCAACTAAAACTAGAGACAGCTTTCATTAAAACCATATCACCGATGATTTTAATTTCAGTATGAGTTTATCTTTAGCAAATTAGTAACGTTTTTAAATTGAAAATTCTTTTATTTCTAGTAAAACTAAGACCAGTTAAGCATTATTTCTTTTCGGTTGATTTCTGATATCTTCAAGAGAGCGGCAAAGTGAATCCTAAAAGTGTTGTTCAAAAACATCCAAACATTAAGTTATCTTGTGTGCAAGACTGGTTTATCTTGAGTTTGATTGGCATTTTGGCGTTCGCCGCGCTTTTTGTTTTCCTTTGCGCCAACATCAAACGAATATGAGATTAAAGTTTCCGCGATCTGCGTTGGTTTAAGCGGAGAGCAAGATGGTGGGCATTTCACATGACATGACTTAAAACCGTTCCGCGCAACAATCATCGTTAAAGGATGTGACGCCGCTTACATTAAACTAAACTGTCCGCACATTTGCGCAAAAGCACCGGCTTCCATCGCCGATAGAAAAGGCCCGTAACAAAATATTTGGTAATAGGCACAAAGCGACTGCAAAGGAGCCAGACACACAACCCACGCCGTAATTGTATAAACAATAATTATTCAATGTTTGATTTATCGTCGTTGATTGATGATGAGTCTAGCTAATCGCACATTCCCCGACACATTGAAGGCGAACAGTAGCGCATATAAGCAACTTCTTAACGCAAGCCATTAATTATCACGATCCTGGCATAATATTGAATAACATGTTTATTCTTTTGGCACATATTGGAATAGATGTCTAATTGACAAGCCAAACAACGTCAGGATCCAGAGTGGACGTGGAAGAAGAAAAGGCGATTGTTACGATTGTGTTTACAGAATCCGTAGGTGTCCGGCAAGGTTTAAATGACGCGCACGTAGGTGCGACATGTAATTACGAGCGAAAAGGTCGAATGGTCTCGGGAGGTGGCCGCACGATGAGATAGCGCCATGGCCAAATTGGTACGGCACGCGGCAAGGGAGCAAAGAGCGGAACAGGAAGTCGGGCAGCGCGGCCGCTAGACACAATTTCCTGCTGCTCGCACGCACACACAAACATTTGCACACGCGCCACGATATATCTGCGACCAGCAGCAAGCTCCGGCTCTCCCCATTTGCTCATTCCGCGCCGCCGTGGCCAGGGGCATGCTTTCTAATAACGTAAGGTGGTGCGGTACGGTCGTCGGGAGCAGCAGCCGGAACGCAATCTAGGATGACCAATGGCCAGCAGATCCGGTCTAATGTGTCTCCAGACCGGCATTCATCACCGGACAGCACCGCCACCACTGTCGGACCGTTTCCTTCATCAACTGCAACGTTTTCCTCCCTGCTTGCTCGCTTAGAGGGAGGCGAGGTGGATGGAAGCTACTTCGGCCGGCGGGAGATAAAGTTTGTGCTAACACTCCCGTGAGCCGGCACCCTCTAAACTAAATCTTTAATATTAAAGTTTGATGTCAAGGGTCATACGACTCATGCGGGCATTGAGCCTCGACCCGCAATACCGACAAGCTGGAAGCGACTGCGAATAGTCGCGCAGCTCACAATGAAGGATTAAAAGTAAGTAAAGTATGAGGATTTAAGAGATATTGGATTACGTGCAAGCATCACCGCTGAAAGTTTTCGACACATAAATTTCACCACTAACCCAGCTAGAAATAAATTTTTACTTACTTGCTCTCTGTATCACCTCGTGCTCTACCCTGAAAGTTGTGTTGAAAACAAAAATATGAGTTGGAATGGGTACTTGCAATAACACAAACAGATAAGTACACGAGATGTAGCATTTAATGCTCATGTTTCGTCGTCACCAATCAGAAAACACTATACAGAGAACGTGATCAAAACTCATTTTGGCATCAAACTGAGGACGTGAACAACAGAAAAAGAAAACGTTCGTGTTAATTTTTTACAATGTATTTTTGCTCGTTTTTTGAATTTTACACGTTTTTTGGACACTCACAGACAATACGCACATCCGTCTATCCATCCACATACATCCCGTCCGCATACATCAATCACTCACGCATGCTCAGATCAACACAATAGTTTATGCATCAACAAACAAAACAAAAATGATCGGTTCCTGCTTAGAACTGCGCTCGCGCTGTCGGCCCCAACGAGGGCGAAGGCCGCTCGGAAAACAGCTCGAACGGTCTTCGCGCCCGTCGGTGCACGCACAATAATCTCGGTGTGTTATTTCATCATTTATATTAATTATTTATAATATTTATATATATTCATCATTTTTTCATTAAAAAGCAGAACACAATAAAGTCTTCTCCTTTTCGCCGTCGCGCAGCAAAATATCAGCTGCCAGCTCTCGCAATGACATAAACATATAGAGGTACGATATTTTCATTTTCTTAAATCTTCATCAGCATCGCGCAGGAAGCGCCCCGACGTTGATGCGCTTACAAATCAATCGGCCGGTGCGCATTCGTGCGTATTGATTTATTCGTATACATTGGATAAGGCGAACAATGATTCATGATGGAAATCACTTAAAAACGAACAGCCAACATTTCTCTCATCGTATTTGTGTGTTGTCTCCGTACGTACATCTTCAGCTCGTGTGTTGCGTCTACGCAAAACTTCGTAATATGCAAAATTCAATATTGTTCAAATATTGGAGGTATTAATTTGTATTTACAGTTTCATTCACAGGTGCTTCGACCAATTCAAGCAAAGCTCTTCAACGAGTGCTTCAATAAGCTAGCTCGAAATTTTCGTATGCATCAAGCGCCGAACGCATAGTTTATGAATAATAATAATAATAATAATAATAATAATTAACATAACAGATCATTCTACACACTCCCTAACCGTCACATCAACCATACAATTTCAGAAAATTCACCCAGCAAGTGTTACAAAGTGATAAATAACAAGAAGATTGCACGAAACCGTTCGGAGCTTGATTTGTTGCAATTCGCTGGATGATGAACTTTGTTGCTTCATCAAAACACCCTGTATAGAAGCTAGAAAATTTCTCTTGAGGAGGCCGGCCGCCGGAGTATACAATCGTATTTTTATTTTTTATTTTCACACTTCTCAGTATGCCTTGCTTTCCATCGTCATCATCAAATTTTACACAATATACAATCTCTCTCTATATATGCACGTATATAATATATATATGATCAATTGTTAATCGCTCGTAATAATTAATATATAAAACTATATTTGAAAATGTTACAAAATTTGAAACCTTTTATGTCGTATCGCTGCTGGTGTTGTCAGTAAAATATGGTATACATTCTTACTTATATTTTCTCCCCTCGACAAAATCGGCAGCCGACCGTATACGATCTGGTGATCAACGAGAAGAAGGAACAACTTGTATTAGTCAACCTTTCAGGTAACAAACATATAAACAATAAAAAAAAAGTTGACGACAATTGCTAGTCCCTCTCTCCATCGATCCGATCGCTGCAGGTTGGGTTGATTTCGCTTCAAATTGTTGTATTTGCCCGTTAGACGGACAAACTCGTATATCATGTGCATCAACTAAAGAAAATTGACATTCGAAAATAAAAAATAAAAATAATATATTTAAGTGACTAAATCATTTCGTATCTCTCAGCGTGTTGGTTTTGCGTCGCTTTCCGCTTCTCGCATCGTCGTTATAATTACTTTATGCATTAGTTAAGGGTTTAGTTTACAATTATCATTAATTAATAACATCGAGGATCACCAATAAATTCGTATACACTGTGTTTTCATTTTTAGTTAATTATCCTTAGGTAATTCCGCGTCTACGCTGTGCTCTTCACGCTGCAGGAGGGCGTGTCGTCGACCAGAAGCGACGCCATTTTGAGGCGCGCAAATCGCGACATCCGCACGAAAACTTGCTCGCATGCAAATTGCAATGAATATTTCAATAAATATCAGACCTTCCAAGTGGTACTTAATGCGTAAATTGAAATTCGAACGCCGAGCAAGTTCTCGCCATGCGAACATCGCAATTTATGACACTTGATTTCGCTTTGTTTTCGCTTAAAAGGCAAGAATGCATGCATCAACATCGTTCATTTCCCATCGCCAGATTGAATCGCGACACTGTCACCGATGCAAAATATAAATCTCAGTTGCAGTTTAATAGCAATAATAGGTTACATTCTAGTAATTTCTCTGTATTTCTTGCTTTAGGTAATTACAGTTTAATAAATAATCTCTTTCACTACGGGTTCAGCCTGCCAGTGGACACCTGAGACCTTGCGACGTTCGGTATACTTGTGTATTCATTAAATATTAGTCTGATTGCAAAAATTCCAATTTGTTTTAAAGATTGATTCAAAAGTTTAAAATCGTATAGCTCGTTACTCGCGCATTTGCCTCGCCGCAGATTGATAAAATCTAAAAATATCCAGCGCCCTCTGCGTCCGCGGGCGCCATCTTGTTGTATAGGTTTCGTACTTACGTATATCGTATAATTGTTTCATCATGTTTGTTATTTAAAACGGGTAAAACTCGTTCGGTATAGAGCAACGGCCACTTTGTGAGAAACAAAACGATTAACTACTATCAAACTATCGAGACATATTCCACAACCGTGTCTGTTGCCATTTCGTCTCTCTGATGTGTGTGCGTGTATGTGTGTTTGCGTGTGTTCTTCTCCTCTGGGTTCGACGTGCAGATCTATCGGATGTTGAAGGTGAGTGCGTCGCTGACGCTGCATCCGCTGCTGCTGCGCGAAGATCCAACTTGTGGTCCTGCTAGCGTTGACGGTGACGCCATCTTGTCGTTCGGTACACATAATTTCACTTCCTTTAGTAACTTTTGTTTAAACTCGCAATTCGCCTTAGTTTGAAGTGGAACGTTATACACTCGATTAGAGTCCGCCATTTAGAGTTCAATTGATGCTGGCTTCTTTGCTTGGTATGTTGTTGTTGTTGTTGTTAAAGTTCGTTTCGTTATCAAGTGATCCGGCTGCCGGCTGTCCCTCCTCCCCCTCCTTGTTTTCTACGCACACTCGGTCTATATTTGTGTTAATTATCATTATCCATAGGTAGTAATATTAATATTATTTATAATTATTATTTATATATAATTAATAGTTATGTACAAACTCGCACGTTATTATTATTATTTTTCACATTTATATATATTTATATACATATATATCATTATATATATATATATATATATATATGTATATATAATACGAGCGTTCTAATACTTATTTGTACAAGTCCATCCCGTTTCCCGTTTGTTTTATTTGCTGTATATGCTGTGCTGCATCCGAATCGCGTTATCCTGGTACCGCCTTGAGTTTAGGGTTTAATCTCTTAGTTTAGTTGCGCTTGGCGTTTATTTGTCTCCTCTGCATCAATCGTAGTCGTCTTGTGCGGCGCATTTGCAAATGCTTCATCTCCTTTATCACTAAAACACTGGGGCACTACATTTACACTTTGTACAAAGAATAATCACATTTAAGAGTTGCATATTTGAATGTCCGATATCGTTGTATGCGTGAGACCTGCGAGCATACAAAATGAACAACATTAGATTAATAATAATAGATACTACCGTCCACGGTGCAAATGAATGAAACAAGAGGTGTGCCTCTGTTTGTTTGTTTATCGGTTAATCGAAAGCAAAAGGAAACCGAAACCGTTTGTAGCACAAGGTTAATAACAACAACAACTTAACTTGCTGTAAGTCAAGCATCAAGATGGTCATTAGGGATCGGTGAGGTAGGTGCTTAAGATACGCGTCGCTTCACATGGCACGCTCAAGGTGGGAATGACTTACCTCACAGATGATGTCCGTAATAATCCGCGGGATAGTGCGCGTATTGGTTGTGGAAGGCCGGATCGCCGGGCGGTCGATGCATCATCTGCTGGCCGTCCATCATGTAGCCCATGGTGCCGTCCGGACTGTACGCGCCGCTGGGACCTGCGTGTGGAGAGAACACTGCATGCATCAGTAGGATAAATAGCTGTCCGTAGACTCAGATAGAAAACATAGTGTGTTTCCAGTAAAAAATAAAAGGAGTTTCCAATTCACTCGCATCTCGATAACCACACGCTTTGCCGCGATAAATGGTTGCCTAGATTAGTCAGACGTAGAAAGCACCGCAATGAAAGCGACCCGGAAAATTCATTTGGTCCTGGTGTCCCTCAATTTTTCCGTTCTTCATGTGCCAATGCACTTAGAAGGGAGAGAGTCTCGATCGCACGCGGACTGTCAGTGATGGATCGCCATGCGTAGGTCAATGGCTTCCGCTATTTCTCTTCGGGCTGTCTCCGCCAGAAGCGCAGCTTTCGCGGCACGCATCTTCGCCATGCGAAATTGTGCGCCACGCTACAGAATCGATACTTTGCGCATACATGCGAGCGCGCACGGCCGACCGAAAGTAATTGTTCACGGATGCTTGCTTGCTTGCATGAATGGACGCCCTGCACCAGAGAGAAGAGAGCAGCTCTACGACGATGGCGACCAGCGCGCGCCCTCGCCCGCTTCTACAAGTGCGTCGCGCGTATGGAAACAAACCGGACAATGGCTAATGCGCTTACGATATCTGACAGCCGTGATTAATGCGATCGCCGCGACAACGCATACATCGACGTGCCAATAAACGTACTCATACTGCAGAATGGCAGAAAACAAAAAAGAAGCCTGAAAGCTCCGCTTCCGAGCATCTCTCCGGAGACCTCTCTAACGGACGACGACTGGTGGTAAAATACGCGAGTGGGTGCTGCCTGTCCTGATAAAAGCGACATGTTCATTAGAAGTTATCGGTTTCGGAGGTTGACCCAGCAAAGGAAAGCATCTTCGGGGTGTGGGAAGTGGTTTTCGCAGATGAAACCGCGCTTGCTCTCCTGCTGGTCGCAACCATGGGAAAGGTGTTTTGGTGTGTGTTGCAGCAAGTCGGTCGGTCGCGCCACTCCGCACATGATAAAGTTTGAACGCGTTACACGACTTTCCACTTACAAGTCATATCGCATGGCTCCGATACACACTCTACCTGGGATCGGCCCCGGAGTCCACACATATCGAAAAACGACCACGACGACGAATGTATGCTGTTCCAGCAACGCTCTCCGAACGAAAAACATGTAGTATATAAAAACAGAAATCATATGCAGCACTTGGAAGCTAGAGTCCGATGCTGGAGCAATAACAAGAGAACCTTTTCGATATCGGTTGCTTTGGTATCGGATTCGTTTTGATTCAGCGCCGTCGAACGCGGTTTGGTTTCTCGTTACCGCCGTGCAATTACACACCACTGCAGCGAAATTACAAGCATGTAATGCGAGGACACGAGCATCGCAAAAATTGACTTTAATGGAAACTTACAATTCCCGCTGAAGATAACACTGGTGGTCGTTGTATAATAAAAGAAAAACCCAATTAAATTCCGATTAACTTGAGATGCGCGCGAGACTCTTCTGAGAGGTCCTTATCTCGAAACGGTAAGATTATGAGAGTAAATTGGAAACTAATGTCGCGCATGTTATCAACCGTATTGGTGGTGGCAAGACTCACCTGCTCGATTCGACTGGTCGATCATTGGTTGTACTATCCTCCGCCGCGCGTTAATAAACCTGTAACAAAACAGAGCAAATAAATTCATGCAAACAGGTTTAGCTGTGACAAGAAAATGATTGTCACTTTGTATCAGTATTGCTTTCGATGCGGCCCAGCGCTAATGCGAGCTGACACCGGAAACGATTGGGTTTTGGAAATCGATTCACCTCCCCTCCCCTCCCCTCCCCCCAGTCGCACTTCCAGCGCCCTTAGTAACCAAAACACAAACAACATCTTTAGCTAAACTCCTCCACACAACTCAGAGCTTTTAGGGTCACTGTTGTTTAAGAAAGCTGCTCGATGCGAAGGGGATGAGAAATGGTGTAAGTCGTTCTCGGACATCGTTTAGCACATGTGTCGTCCGGCCCCACGAGGGCACCACGTAAACAAAAGAGTAATTGTGAATTGAATCGGTTAGGAGGCAATAAAAATGGTGCGAATGGGACCTCGACGCGCGCTCGCCAAGTTCCAACAACACCAACAACGGTATGGGCACCACCGGTGGGTGCAGCAATAAATTCACCGTTTAATATCTCTGTCGGGCACTCATAAATGTGCCGACGGCGGCAGTAGTGCCGCAAGCTGACGGCAGCACTAACCGTTGACCCCTCCCGGTAGCGGGCCAGGCGACATCTGCAAGCGTCCTAAAGTTTCGCCATCGACATCAACAAATTATGTACCAAAATTTTCGATTACCGACCACCACTGAAGGATTTGCGCCTGATTCTTTCATCGCTTGTTTTGATAGGGTGCGTGCATCAGGGTCGGCGTGTAATTAGCTTCCCCTGATCTGGAACATATTGATTCGCGCTGCGAAGTGCCAAAACAGAGACGGCGGGAGCCCCGGCGTGCTCCAGAGTGACGCTATTATTGTTGCGTGGAAACCCCTTTCCCCGTCGTTTTCGCTCTCAGGTTTCCTCATCCATTATTACAGAGTAATCCGGGCTAATGATCGACAATACACCCCAGCGTGTTAGAGAGCAGAGCGTCTCTGGGCAAACACAAAAATCAACCCTTTTTTCTCCAACACTTCGATTTTCCATCATATCCCTTCTTTTCTTCGAAACGCGGCGATTTCTCATCCCCTATAACCTCATTCCTTTCAGAAGGGTGTGAGAGTGTTGTCGAACAGAGTCAAGCAACGATTACAAATAAACGAGTGTTATTTCCATTTCTGTTCACAATTATCGTTTCCGGATTAGGGTTTGAGCACGACCCTTACACTGCCGCCGCCGCTGATGATGGATCGCTCCCGAAAGGGGTGGGATTTCATTCGAAACAATTTAAGGGCGCACCATTATCCCCAAACGAGCTAATATACTCTTCAGCTGCTGCCAAAGTGTGCGAGTGTTCTTAATTACAGAAAGTCTTCATAACACCAGAGAGCAGGGTGGGCGGGAGTTAATTACCGAAACAAGTGTGTGACATGGAATTAAATAAATTTAATTCGAGAGTAAATTTTGTATGCTGCTAATATTCAATTGGGTAGTTCTGAACTTGCTGAATTTTGGGATAACATGTGATTGGAGAGAGGAGGCGCGCGTGTATGGGAGTGTTAATTTGAATCGGAGAGATTACGCACGTTTCGGCGAAATTCGAGTTTGAGAGGCCCCCGCGCTTCATTGGAAATTCTCTGGCAGTGCGCGCGTGGAGTAACAACATCCAGCGGCGGCAACAGCGAGGCATGTGGTATGGAAATGTTGGTCAAATATATCATTCCGGCTTGACAGTGCAATTCTCTTATCTGCGCGCCGCCGGCAGCCGGCATCCAGCGAACAACCCCGCGACGGGTGGTTGCCATTCTCCAACTATTTTCGGAATCTCGCTTCGCAGACAGATCCCAGCGCGCTGCGAACATTGCTGCCTGCCTGCCAACTCGCAAAACTCACATTGAACTCAAAATTTTTTGCGCATAAAAATTGCAGTGTGCTGATTGGCGGCGCGCACATTACTTCTGAATTCGCCATGGGTGTGCCAGCAGTACAATATGCATTGTTTCACTTATATCATAATCAGGTGGTCTCCGTAACGATGCAATCCGACACTCGCCAATACACCACCACCCATGCAGGGCCTGCAAAGAAATTCGTTCGTCGCGCAAACAATGCGTGAACAACAAACAAACGCGCCATAACACGCCGAAAGCCAGGAGGACGCGCCGCGCCGCTTCTCGGTGGACGTAGACGCGAATATCGATTATACGCGCGCTGAGCGCACAATGCCACGCTGTGTGGCAGGACGTGGACGAAGCTCTCCAGAGTATTGTTTATAAGCGTGTGACGAGCGACGTTCAATCGATTCCGATCGTCTTTTGTCGCTCGCGCGTCCAAATTGAAAGCGCGCCGTGTTTTCACCCATCGTGTATCGGCCCGTACCATGCTTGCATGCGTTGAATAGCGCCGCCGCCGCCGCAGCCATTGTGCCGATTCTTCATCGCGCAGCAAACGCACAATGGCAGCGCGCTTGAATTTACAGCGGTGAACGCACGTATCCATGATATGTAGATAATTGAATATTTTAGAAACGTGCCGGGCTACATTATGCACTTGAAGGATGCGCGAAGGACAACAAATCACTTTGCGTCCCAAAGTGAGTCAGTCTCCGGCCGGGAGATGTTTGGTAGAAATAAAATGCGCGTGGAACAAACGAAGCGCGCTAATGTCATCAACGCGCGCTTTTGTTGCCCAGCGCAAGTACGCGGGCTCAAATAAAGCAGATAGCTTTTCGAATGCAAGCCGGGTGTACGTATCCAAATTGCATCAGGGCTGGTGTTAATGGCCCTGTCGGAATAATG
This sequence comes from Diploeciton nevermanni, assembly GCA_027575565.1. Classification (NCBI taxonomy): domain Eukaryota; kingdom Metazoa; phylum Arthropoda; class Insecta; order Coleoptera; family Staphylinidae; genus Diploeciton; species Diploeciton nevermanni. The sequence continues at coordinate 2,354,363 of JAODIE010000006.1, forward strand.
GATGGAATTGCATTAAAATGTGATCTGCATGGGGCGGCGACTGGTGTGTGCATTCCGCGGGCAAATGTAATTATCGTTGGCGTCTCTGGCGCTCCTGCTACTGCTGTTGCTGCCGCTGCCGCCGCCGCTGGCGTAGTTGGCGAGGGTATAGCTTTCCAATTCCAAAACTTGCACCGCGAAAAAGTTTCCGGAAAACTTCCCCGTCTGCACCAATGCACCAATGTTTGCGCTGTGCCCTCGAAATGTGTAACTATTTTCGACCCGGCGCTGTCATTTTCCCCGCCACTGGAAAAATACGTTTCGAAAAAGGGATGCTTCCTCTGGAACAGGCGTGTGACGGCAGCCGTGGCGGCGCTTATTTATTGCCAGAATAGTCGCTTCTCACTTTTTCCCCATATTTCGCCTTCGCCGTCGGAAGGCGCGGGCTCTCAGTGGTGGCGGCGTGTGCAGCTTGAGCATTATTTATGGCGCTTTTCCCACTCGGGCTCTGCTGCGCTACGCGGCGCGTATAAAGAACGTATCATGCTGGATGGAGCTGGTAATCCCGAGACCGTGATGTATTGATGCCGAGACGCTTCTTTCCCGCCTCACCGAAGAGGAAAAACATTGCAAAAGACGCGCGAGCAATTCCCGCGCTTGTGGCAGTTGGCGGCGGCGTCTTTTCAATTTTCAGGTACACGCTATCCAATTTTCCCCGGGCCTGCCAATGTACGCATCGTCGTACACGGCGTCTCTACCGCGTTTGCATAGTGTATGGCTCGGCGCGGGGGTGGCAAAACCACGAGCCGGCTGTAAATCAAAATCAAATGAATTCGGCGCTTCCGCTAGATTTCCTCGGAGACCTCAAAGTTTGCGCTGATAAGCTTTCGCAACCGTCTCTCGGCCAGCACACCTATCTTCCAATCAAGCGCCAGCCAACTTCTTAAGCTTTGTTCCGACACCGGTTGTTCTCATCTCCCGGTACTTAGTTAATGGATCGCAGATGTATAATTACAAGTACCTTAAGCACGCTCGTGGGATTCCGCCATGGGTCGCTTTGTCGTGTCGAAGGGTTGTAATGATACATCCTGCCGGCGTTCTGAAGTCGCACGCGGTATTCCCCCCATTTTCATTTCCTCCTCGACAATAGTTCATTAAAAAGGTGTTTCGGAGGCTATTTGGTAAGCTATTAGGTGGCCTGATATTACTCCTCCGAGAGCCATTCGCCGCGTCGCCCCCGCCGGCGGCCCGACGACAATGAAATGCGCTCGTAAATTGGCGAGGCCAGACGAAGCATCAGCCAGATCATGAAGCAGAACAAGGCGACAGGATGCACAATTCCGTGCGTCCGACACGGGCGGCGGATTTCTATCTGTTCAGCCTCAAATTGGCACCCGCCGCACATGCATTGGCCGCAGCATTCCGGAATTAAGAAATTCGCAGCGCTGCGTAGCGCCGCCACCGGTAGCGTCAATGCGGACTTGATAAGGGCTCCCCCAACGCGCGGCGAGAACCGACGACGATTTATCACCGGGCCGCATTAACCCAGGTGAACCCTGAACACCCGCACTGACACACTCCATTCTACACATACAAGCGCGCCGTTCACATCCTTCGCTGCTCGTTCCCGCCGTCAGACCGAGACAATGTCCCCGAGCGGTAATGGCTGCGCCACCCTGCGCCACCGCCGTCTATGAAAAATGATGATGACATGGACTCGTGAAAAACGGAACTCCCGAGGGAGCGCCCAGCATCGCGGTACCAGCCAGAACCACCACCATCGACAGCAGACTCGTTATTTTCGTCGTCCGATAACTTTTGCCGCAGCCTTCCTTTTGTGCAATAACGCCAATCGCGTTGCGTTCAATTCCGAGCGCTGTGTGCACCGGATGGAATTGTTTCTAATATACGATTTCGATAATTTTAAATCGCCCAAGCCAGTCCATGCACCGTGACTTACGAGCACCGATGGCGGCCAGAAAATGAGTACGCCATCCAATCGAGCAAATGGCGACCGAGGGGCGGCGAGTGTTGACCAGTCGTAACAATGGCATCAAGTGAGCGTAACGCAACGGCCGGCGGCGGTAGCGGTGGCAGCGCACGTATGCGACGACCATTTCCGCGCCAAGAGTAGACAGTAATCGCCCTCTTCAGGCTCGTAAACAGGGCTAAAATGACCGGCGAGACACTGCGGGAATGGCGCACTTAATGGATTTCGGACTCTCCGAAGGAAAACATCCGAAAACCACAAGGAAAATTCCTTTGCCACAGTCGGGGAAAATCGTACTTGAATGAAGTGCTACTATGCTGCTCTCCGGTGGACGTTCAACAAACATACTGGAACCATTGAAATGTGCAAAATTTGCGAGAAGGACCACAATACTGTTTGGTGTATAAAGCTCAAAGTTGAAAGAGAAAAGAAGACGTGATAAACTGTTTACGTGAATCTAACGTAGCAACTTTTGTAATAGCATTATATAAAAATCAATGGCAATTAACGCGCGTGCTTCCCGAATCGTTCTCTGGCAATCCCATTGTCTCGGCAGCATTCTGATGCAGGCAGGAACCGAGCAGATCAAATCAAATTAGTGTTCCCCCAGTTACGCTTTCATATTCCAACCATACGCCCATATACTGATTGATTTGCCATACAAAGTTGACTAGAAATTCACTAATGTTTAACTCACCAGTTGTTGACTTGTAGTATCGTTAAGCCGGTATCTTGTGCCAACTGCTTCTTCTGGTCCTCCGAAGGGTACGGATGCTGAAAATTCAAAACGGAACCTAATTAATTAGAAAATCCTGCACAAATATCACACATTTCAGCATTTAATATCTTCCGGGGGGCATGTATAGATTGAAAGCATTCAAGAGGAGACCTTGGGAACATGGCGCATGGTATGCGCGTGAGACGAGCGAAGAAGCAATCTAGGTAATTGGCGAGGGCGTGCAATCCAATTTGGAGCGGAAACAATGGCACGGACGCAGAGGAGGTTCGTGCCACTTCGCAAGCACGAAACGTTCTAGCCTAGCATTGCTTCCAATCATAATATCTAAATGTCATTATTACCCTACGCAATGTGGCGCATGCACCCGAACCAGAGTGATTGCTGACTCGTTAACAGGTCAGCAACTTTTCATCTCAATAATGGCTGCATCCAACCTCACACGCCTTCATCCGGTATGAAGAGGAGGCCCTCAAGCGTCCGCCGAAACGTGATTATATTGCGAAATATTTTTTAATCTTGGGAAAATTGTAGCGTTTCGTGTATGATGCACGCTTGGTTGCCGCCCGTGCACGCGTCGCAACGCCCACGAGGGAGGAGAAATCACTGAAGAGCCTTGCAACCCCTTGGCGTAAGTCACACGCATGCATACAAGTTAGTGGTAACGGAAAAACTTGGACTGAAGGTGAATTACACACGTTTGAGCACCATTCCTTCCCCATCGCACGACCCCTAGGAGACCCATAACCCCATCTCTCGCGGGCGAGATAACCCTTAGAAATGCGGGCGGTGTGCCAAAAACGCGAATGCATAGTGATTTTTATGATTATGTTGGGAATCGCAAAACGGCCGTCTTGCGCGTTTTTCCAATCGGGGCGAAAGTAGATACGCGCAACCACCCTCCCTCCTAGACCACCCCAAGGCAGGAACAAACGTCCTAGACCAAAGGTACTCTTTATGCGACAAGGTAACTACATATGAAGGAAATATCCATTTTGATGGCCGGGAAGGATTTTAATGCTCCCTGGAGACCTACTGAGTGGAATATATGCGCATGCCGCAGCAGGAATCATCCGAAAGCAAATTTTCGTTTCGTTTGGATTTTTGTCATTTCTCATTTGCGGCTGTCATGACGCGTGTCAATGCACAATTTGGCAGTTTTCCTTCTTTTGGGAAACGAGGCAGATCGATAACGTTCACTCTGCTAGTAGTGCAAGGGACACAGCTTTTTATGATGCAAACATGAGCTCAACACGCGCAACGAGGAAATCCACTTGAATTTTCTATAAATCGAGCGGCGGCCTCAAACGGACACATGTCGGCACATGTCGGATAAAGCGGGATAACCAAACGTCTGCAACGCGCGACGGAAATACACTCGGGCCGCTCCCTGCCAGTCGACCGGAAATAGAAGCTCGTAGCCGGAAAAACCGTTTTTTCGAATTTCATACTTTCATTTCGTCGCTACATTGGCTTGCTGCAGCCTCCTTTCTTAAAACCCTTGCACAACGGTCACATATCTCACACCACCACCCCCATGCAAACCGCAAAAACATCGAAAATATCCTGGGGAGTCATTGCTGTTTGGTCGGAAACCAACGAATGGAATGGAATGGACGATTTACAAATAGACGCTCTGCAAGAATGCACTTTTCCACTACAAAAGATGTGTGGTTTCAGTCCCCCAGCAATAGAAAGAAGAAAAAAATCATTTTCCGCACAAGGGATATATAGACTACGTCGATATGCTTGCACGGTCGCGACTAATATAGACATAAAACATCAGCTGCGCATCTGGATTACTGATTCTACTTGCACTCGTTGCACAATTAAACCACCGCCGTGCCAGTCATTCTTTTTCTTTGGATGGTTGGTGTGTGGCACGTAGATGCAAATACAGGCATGAGGTGTATGGAGGCAGTTACACCACTAATGAAAATGCTAATTACGAACGATATTTTTTGCCTGTTCGTTGTCGCTGCAGTCCGCGTACGTTGCAGCCGCCGCTGCCGTTGTAAATAAGAACAGACGCGAGCCGGCCGTTGCCGTGATTTATGGATGCGACTGTTAAAGTCCCCCAGTAATGAAATTGCAACTGCTGGCTACACGGACCTACACACTTGCAGAGCGGTGTCGTATGGTATGGTATAAAGAAGAAGAAGAAGAAGAAGAAGAAGAAGAAGAGAACACGTTTCGTTCATGCGACGACGAGTCACGTGAATGTAATTATGCTCGAGTCGCCTACATCGTTCCGCACCTTTTGCAAAGCGGAAGAACGGAAAAAGCAGCTTTAATTAATACTACCCCGTACAAATGATGCAAAAAGTCCAGACTCATCCAACGCAACGCCTGCAGAATTATCGTGCATAAGTAAGGATTACACTTGGTATGAGGGCCGCCGCATTGAGGGTCTCCGAGTGGAGAGATGGTGCCGTAATTAACACTGTAAGACAACCTGGGTGGACTGTATGCGGACTCTAGTTGCACAACGTTGCAAGTTGGAAAAGTTTCATCGATCCGCTATAATAGGGGACCCTCGAGGTACAATATCCGATAGTGGGATTAGCACAGCGAGTTAATGAGTCGTGCAAGTAAGCCGGGATCAGCAGCATGATAGCGCGGGCGCGCGCGCGCTAGGTCCAGCGTGATGCATCGCTCAAATATTCATGTTGCACTAAGTGCTACTGCGACTCATCCAACCGAATCGGCGGAGACCCGGTAAATTCAACCTTCCCTCCAACCCTGCTTCACCTAACGCCGACAGTCGCCGATGACTCGACAGTCTACGTAATTTGTTCACTTACTCTTTTGCAGCCCCCAATAAACACCGAAAAGAAGCAGTTCAATAACAAATTCGTCTTGTCCGTGGACCGCAGAGATATGCAGGTTGAATGCGAAATGCACCGCGTAACGATTCGATCGTTTCATGTTTCGAATGTAACCGCCGCCAAGCAGTAGAGATCCAACCAGATTGAGTCGTAAGGATCGCTCCAAAGTGCCACTAAAGGCAAACGGTCTTTAGAAGCCGATGTAAACGAGATGTTTACAACAATAGCGCCGCTTTCAAACGATCGTGCTGGGAATCACGAGCTCACGTCTTCGCCGCGCCTCTTGGAAACGCCACGGCGTTCCTGCAGGGCCCGCACGCTAGAAGACAAGTGAAAATCCTAGCCAAGTACACGTTTACGAGTGCCGCTCACCCATTTTGCGTCACATCACACCGATCCGATGGCGATCTAAACGATTTTTATATTTATCTGAAGAGTGGATTCTCGCCTGCTTCAACGATGACATTTGCATAACTTTCCCCGAGAGAGTCGGATTGTTAGGTTGTACCCACCGTTAAATGCTGAAATAGCCACGCTCGCAGAATATTCGTAGCAACTTTCGGAAAGATGCCGCGCTTTTTTTGGTTCTTCTTTCCATTGGTGTCGTCGTCCTCTTCGCCCGTGCCCTCGCCGCTGCCGATGCTCGCGTTACTCGCGTCACCTGCAACCAAAAACCACCGAGTCAGTAATGAAAAAAGCAAACTCATAATAGAGTTTAGGTAAAACAAAATCATTGTCCATGCGGATGATGAGGGCTGCCGGTTCAGAGAAAAAGCATCGCATGCCATTCGCCTAATCACAATAGCTGTTTGTGTTTGGCGTGTGCTGGGGTTTGCGAATATCATGGGGGTCGTTCTGCCGCCCGTAGTGGCGGCGTCGAAAAGCCGATTTAAGGGCGCTTTTGTTTAGGACACGCGTTGAAGAACAAGCCGCAACACAATGCACACTTCACGCGCGTGCAATTCAACACAGAATAAGCAAACATAGTTGGAAAAAAACAAAACAAAGACGACAAAAGTCAAAAGCTCTGGCTGGACTCATTTTAGCGCTACTAGTACTGTGCGAAATCATTGTTGGCTGATTGTTGCTTTGTGTTGAGTTTATGGGCATATAAAAGATTTAGCCGGGATCTGCTATCTTCATAATTAGGGTATTCCCCTGCGATAAGAAGCCACCTCTCTGCGTTTCAGGCAACACTTTCGGGTTTTACGAGACGAGCAACGTCCTTAGGTTACTAGGCGCTCGTAAAATGAGTGTAAAAGTGTCATCCTCGGCAGGCTAATAGATTCCTAATAGTTTCACAATGCCGCCTGCCTACAACAGGTCCTTGTGCTTCCTCCCGAAAATAGCTCTCTATCAATTTGAGGTTGTAGGAGAATACTCACAACAAAGTCGCTCCTTTCCTTTCAGAGAACCTGTTGTGGCCGCCGCCTTTGTTTCGTTTTTCTTTGGGGTCGGCCTCAACACACGCATATTTGGAATATTATCGCGTTAGCGCTCTAGGTGATGTGCGCGCATGTTTATAATAGTGTGCGCTTGCATGGTCCTCACTTTGTTGGTCTCTCCGCGTGGCCCGCAGGTCGGAGCGCGCGCTCACATATATCACGAGCGGATAGACTAATGACGGGTCACGTCACTCATCCAATCGCTGCGAGCCGGCTCATAAAAATATTACAAGTTCACCTTCTCGTGAGCTTTGCGGGATTCCAAACCTGACGTCTACATTCCGCAGGCCCACCAACCGCAAGTACCTCGACCCATCCCGCCTTCGTGGGTCCCGAAACCCATCGAAAAAAGTCGACGAGTTTGTTGCAGCGATAGATAGACGATGAGCCGGCGGTCAAATGCGCGATAATAAAGCGCAATTACCATATTTACATAAATTATAATAATGCGTATTATATTACGAAACCAAAAACGTACCTCAAGACCACAAGGAGCGCTGGATCGAGGTGTATATAATTTCCGTAATGGTTGCGTCGCCTGCGCCAGCAATCTTTCGTTTTTTTTTCCAGGCCACAAAACAATGAAGACTGAAACTCTGATCCGCCAATGAGACCGCAACAAAAAAGATTGCTGAAGCTCAGCCATTATAGAAGAAACAAAAGCTTTTCACTAATGATCAGGCAGGCGCACACACAATGCGCATTGGAAACTTGGTGAATCTTAAAAAGTGAGTTTGTAGGCGCGCAATGACCCTATTGAAATCATCTCCACATCTGCAGTCATTCTAGACACAACAACAAATTCTCTGGCACCTGCTGTCGTCTCATCAGCGTCGCGACGCGCATAATTCATTAGGTAAAGCAAGTAAGTACACCCTGCTGAGATGAGACTCATCTAAAAGCTCCCGAAGATTGTACTAACAAGCATCCTCTCTCTGAGCCTCTGGTACGTAATGTCGATTTGTATTTCTGCATCCGTCACGTGCATCTAATTATATGTGTCTTTCCTGAAAGCCGACGCCGTCGTCAAAACTAGATATTGACTGGGCAAGCGAAGAAACTAAGAAAAGACGTCGCAATTAAACGTGCGTTAAACGTTCTCGTTGTTGCTGCATCGCGTTCGCACCCATAAATTGTCGTCAGAATTACAGTAAAGTTGGAAACCACGAATATCAGACTTGCGCTCTTCTTTAATGATGCGTTTTATGTTTTTGCACGACGAACATTATTTTAATACTACATCCAAAGAAATGGGCACCGTGCCAAAGAGACATGCTAGAGACCATATATAAGCGTTGTTTTATTTCTCGATTCGAATCGGCATGCTGGCGGCGCTTTCGATGGCGTTAATTAATCCCATTTTTGCGATGACAATTGGCGCCTGCGTAGAGGTGACTTCGGCATTTTGACGAAGAATGACTGAATGAATTGCATATTGTCTGGCTGGTCGGCAGTAGAAGGGCCTGTCTTCCGCAGGTTTGCATGTCGCAGCAGCCCAGTGACGCACTCAGCGGGCGAGCATTATTAGCATGCGACGAGCTTTCCTATTCAAGCTCTCCTGCACGCTAGAAAGCTTCTCGGTGCAACATTGTCCGACATTGTGTGCGCGCGGCAAGGTAACAATTACGGGTCCATGGGAACCAATTACGGATCGGGTGATGGATGACCCAATCAGGGTATGCGCGCCGTCCATGCCGGAGTGATGGTATGGCACCGGGTCACAACGAGAGGTCAAGTTGGGAACCGGAGAGGAAAACCTGAATGTGGCGAGAAGACTCCTCGGCTCTCTCGCAGGCCGCCGCATCAGGCCATCCAGCGAGCCACGCTGCTCGCGAGTCGTTTTGGTCGTCTGCGCGGTGCGCGAGCGAATAACTGGCGTCGGCGTGCATATCGAACCGGCGGGCATCGTCGGCGGGACGCTTGCGCCGTGCGTTGCTATGGCCGCGAGGCGGGTATGCGGCTGTTGCCGGGGCAACGGCGCGCGCCGTCCCCACCAACGTGGCGAAGAAATCGCGTCAGCGCGCAATAATGAAAAGGCGTGCAGTAATTTTGCGGATCAGAAATTGTTATTTTAATCTGCATAAATACTATTCACCCAAACTTCCAAGCCATCGCAAATTCGTAGACATGCTTCTGGAAATACTCACCGGGACTGCCGAGGAAGACGGAGGAATATAAGACGCCTCTTCTGGCCGCATCACTCGCTGCCCGTGCATCAGGAGGTGATGACCATTCTCTTCGTGGACACCATTTACCTAGAATCAATCATAACATTGCTTATGAGCAGAATTTTGAAGTTGTTAGACTTTTCAATTACAGCCAGGAGCGGAAGGAAGAGGCAGAAGATTGAAATTTCGCTGCGAGGGTTTCTTGCAGGAACATCAGTGCGTGTGTGGTAAAAAAGTTGTTCCGCATTACAATGAGGAATCCGACATCTTTTTACCGCACATGCGGCGCATTTGCCCTGGAATATTGCGTTAACCGACCACCCGTTGAGCGCGAGCGCCCTGGAAATAACATAATCCGGCGGAACGATAATGAAACTGCCCTGCCGTCAAATTGAACGGCACTGTTATTGCCCCAACCCAGAGCCTAGTTCACGCAGACAATGGCCTGTAACAAGCAACTACCCAATTCCCGGAGTGTGTTGTGAATTTTTTTATCCGGCCTAAACAGACTTTACGGCGGGTATTCCTCTTCCTTGGAACCGGCTGACTAGAGCACAGGTTGTGTGTGTGTGTGTGTGTGTGTAAGGCTTGGTCGGAGGCGATCGTCATCTGTTTACCATCGATTAGCAGTCGCCACCAGGCTATATTGGGGCCGCCGCCGTCGCGATATAACAAACCCCCGCACACACACGCACACAAACCAGCGCGCTCATCGACGCTGGCACGAAACAATTCGTGCTTGGGCTCGGATGGCTTTTGTATGTTTATGAACGGAACGCGATGGAACGTACAACAAACACTCGACTCCCGGCGCTCTCCCGCATTCTATTTCCTTCTCCCATTGCACTAATTCAATCAATAACATAACACTCGCACACACTGCGCACGGCACACTTAACATATTCGTTCATTCGGCCCGCTGGGCTGCTCTCCAGCGCAACTAATAACACATTGCCATCAACGCAAGCCGCCGCCGGCGGGCACGAGCAGCCCAACCACTTCAAACACGCATTACGCGCGCGTCTATAAACAATCAACTTCAATCTAAACATTTACTAATTTCCAAATTGATATAAACAGGCATAAACATCGCGAGATGCAGGACGCACGTCGCGCACAGTAGGAGCCACGCATTCGGACTAATTATAAGTTTGATAGAATAAGATTCCATCATGTATTTCCCGTTTCAGGTCCTGCATTCCAGAGTCGTCAACATGCTGTAAACGATTAAATTAAATTAAAGAACACATCGAATAATTCCAAAATGTCTGTTTTATTTTCTTTCGATGAGAGTAGGTGGTTGATATATAAAGCTGAAATCGTCTCGTTGGCGGCAGCTGTGACTCTACCCTGCTGCCTTTCAGATCTGAAGGAACGCCGCCGCCCATTGGTGCGCTGCCGCCCCGACACGCACGCCGACGCCGCGCGCCTCGCTGTCGAATTCCATTCGTAAATCAAAATTCTCCTCTCCCGCTTCTCCCGTCCTCTGCTCAATCCGCAGTCGTACATCTCAGCGATGACCTGCGCCTGGGCGAAAACGCCCCTTAAAACTGATTTACGCGCATTGCCCAATCACCTCAGACAATTGCCGCCACAAAATGCCCACATTGAAAAATAAGAACACTTCCATTCATTAGACTGACCATCATCGAAAGTGACATGATGACAACACCCGTCGTTAATTTCAGTAGCGATTAATACTAGCTTGCTTGTGGATTCACGACGATCTCTGGAAAAGACATTTCCGAACGTGTGTAACGCCACAAGAACCGGCGTGACGATCAGTCATTGTCAGCGATGGCGCGCGGTTACTTAAGTCGGATAGAGGCGCAAATGATTGATCCGCGAGACGGTGTCGAATGTCGAGGATGCGTTGAATTACGTCATCTGCCCGCAAGGACCAGCTGAGCAGATGACCTGCCACAATGCTGGACGGACTTCAAAGCTTGATTTGTGCCAGGCCACCCTGGCGTTGTTCATCGTGTGTCATCATAGTCAAAGTAGACAAGTCACACACATGGTCCGACAGATACTCTTTTTTGATGCTGCACTGGATGGACATTATGGCATACCACGATGTTGGGTACATTATTACCCGCGTTGTGTCTTACAAGCTGAGCTATAAATCACGCGAAGGCGTCATACATTTATTAACGACTACTTTAAAGACGAGGCACACACAATGCGCGCCCACAGCTAATGATGACACTTTGGTGTCTCAACATCCCAAACAGTATTAACCATTCTTCCTCTGATTCCTTGGAATAGTATCGGCCTTAATTCGACCACCCACCATCACATTTGCTAAATATATTATTATTCCTTATCAGTCCCTTTTGAAGTTCTTAATTCGTGCGGCGAATGAATAAATATCCAATATGAAATCAATATGAAAAAAATGAGCTTGCAATTTCTCCAGACGTCTTTATATCGTTATATTTATGAGAGCGATTGGATTGAGGTTTCGAGAGGTTCGACCCTCATTTCTGTTTTTCATGTTTTCCATTTTGCTCGCCGATTGCTCTATTTATCCGATTGGTTATGCTACACAATACTAGTGCTGAACTTGGCCAGACAAATTAAACTCCGAATGCATGCTAGTCAGGATACCAAGAGAATTCTTCTGCCATTCTATGATAGGGTATATAATGGTGTAGAGCAGTACATGCCATGACCAATGATGGGATGGTATGTCATGGAATGCTCCCCATTATAATTGCTAATCGACTCTACCGCGGATGAGTTTATGACCACGCGGCGTGGATGATCTAAAGGAGTGTAATTGCCATCATAGATCTCTCCTTCATTGACTAGTCTTTTAATGGATAATAGGTCATTCAATGGATGGCATCTCATGACTTAATGATGGCTTCACCTCCTCTGCAATTGCAAGGCTATCAAGGATGCACGCCGGGCGTGGGTGCAATTTTCAGTCGACGCCGAGCGGAACGCGAGAATAGAAGAAGAGTCGGAGAGATAAAAGCGCGATTTGTAGCCGGTAACGAGGGCGCGGTCCGCCTGCTGGCGGCAATGTCCATCAAAATCGAGAGGAGGGCGGCTGAAACAGATCCCCCCAAGGCGGATACCCGCCAGCGTGCGCGCGTAGCATCAAACCGACAGGCGGTGGTGGCGCGCGCGCAACCTTTCCGCAAACACACAGCAGCCGCCTCGCACACCGACAACCGCCGCCGACGCGCTCCACGCCATCTTGCACAGCAATCTCCCAAATGGCTACGGCGATAAGCGGAACGGTAATTGTAAAATGCACATCCGTGAAATTGGGTGAGTGACGTTGTAAAACACTCGAATCCCTATTCTCCTTCTATCCGTAGCGGTGGCACCTTGCAACAAAATATTTCCACGCCATGTGTAATTGAATCAGGTCCTTTCGGCAAATCTCAGATCGAAACAAACGATTTAACGGAGAGTCTGAGAGGTTGAACATGTCGTTGTTGTCTGTTGTATAGTCGTAAAAATCAGCTGAGTGGCGAAGGAAGGGCAGCATGCGGAAGCGAAGCCACCAAGGACAGTTATATCCATAGACATATTTTCCAGACACACGAGCCTCTCGAAACACGAGGGCCGACTTGGCAGACGTGTATAATATAATAAAGTGTCGTTTTCCGTGATGGGCCTCGACGGGAAAATCGATATCCACGTCACGGGCAGGCGGCAGCTCGCGCCAGGCCAGAACCGCCACCAGCTACCACCACCCCTGGCACCTCCACCCGTAGTGCCACTGACAGACAAAACCGAATTTTCGTCTGACACACCGAAAATTCCGTGAATAAATGCACGATCGATCCTGCTCTACTTTATCGCATTTTAAGGTGACGGGCCCTTCCATCATGACTTGTGTTTTGCCATAAACGATAAGCCGATACAGTAATTTGCGAATATTTCAGGAATAGGATGATGTGCACAGCCAAGGAATTTCGTATTGCTTTGAGGGATATTTATATAGTGTCGTAATCGTATTCAGGATCGCGACGCATCAGCTGCTGCCAATTATATCACATGATAACCCTCGGTGATGGCCCGGCAAGTCGTAAACCCGCCAACTTATGACCGCTCTTCGTGTGCACACTCGTTGGCATCGCGCATAAAAACGGCATTTAATCGTCTTACTCGGCTGTCTCGCGACTCCCGTGATTCTATCCAATCGTGCGCACATTCAGCATAAATATAAACCGCGGGTATAATAATTAACAGCGCTACGTTGCTGGAAAATGCATGCAGCACAATGTAATGTATCTGCGCCACTGAGAAGGCATAAGGAAGCAAGAGTCCTCCAGCTATAGATAATTATGCATTATCTTCGCAATGGGCGCAGCATCTAACCTTACAGCTTCTAATAACGTGTCTAATGTGCGTCGGGCAAAGTGCGCCTGTTATTTAGCCATTCCGCTAATGCCTTAACTACACGTTATACTGTCGCCGTAATTAAACTTAATGCCTCAGCACGCTGCGCTTCCGAAGACCCCGCGAAACGGGATAGCGTCATCCGCTAATTAATTATTCAATAAAACGAATTGCAAACTCCCGCACAACGGAAAATCCGAACGGTCGTAAAACGCGCGTTTGAATCAACAAATCGCAAATGGGCTCTTCGGCAAATCGGCGCTGAACTGAAACCATAAACTGCAGAAAGCAAGCGTCACTGGCTGTATATGCATTTCCAACGAGTACACCAGATGATAAAGTGTGATTTTATGTTGATGACCTTTTTTTACTTCATCATGATTAAATTAATATGCAAATACGGTGGATCAGGTGGTGCTAACCGTTTATCATCAAGAGGAACATGCGCATGAGCAGCTGGCGCATTTCCGAATTGCGACCACGCGAAATCGACATTAGCCCCCTGCTGATGCAACACCAAAGCCACAAAGCTAACGAACGCCGAAGAGTAAATAATTAATAGCTTAATTGCAGCTACTTTAATATCTGCGCATAATCCCGTGAGTCGAGAGCAAGTTTTTATGAATGTGCAATCGAGCATTCAAGTAAGGTGCTATTGAGGTTGCCTATATTAAGTCATCGGTTGGCTTAAAATGCACAAATTGTTATTGGATTACGCAAATAGAAGCAGGAACAGCTTGTTTAGTTGTAAAGTATGGAATAATCGCATCCTTGAATAGAATGAATATAAAAATGTAAATCTCAAAAAATGCATTCATATTTATGCGGAGCCCAAATTACAGGAAGATCTAGATGTTCACAATGAGAACGCATGTTCTTATGAAGAGATTTTAATCGTACTTAAGATAATTGTTTACATATTTTATTAATAATGTCCACACCCCGGTAGCAAAAGAAGGCTTGTACGTGAACGATTATAATAATTAATAAACAATAAATTACTCGGCGTTCGGTAATTAATATTACGAGCCTGGTGCGCTTCGCAGCCGGCGTACAGGGTCGAAACTTCTCGGAGCAACACGCGCGCTTATTAATGATAGATGCGACGTATAGGTGTAGATTATTTATGGGCGTGAAGAGTTGCGGCCACGCAGAGAAAACGTAGTAAGTACACATTATACACATTACGCTAATAAACACATTGCCCAGGCGTGATTTTCCTATTTCGCGCCGCCACACGATGCAAATGAGTATAAATATCGGGCGTTGAGATAGTGCGCCTCTATATCATAATTAAACAGTGGCGCGTATTGATATAACCGTAATTTAGTGCTGTTGATGAATGCGCACACGCCGCATATGATCACAGAGAAATCCACCAGGTATTGGAGGTTGCATGTATTGCGAGAGGCATATAAAAAGCAGATTTAATCGGATGAATATGATGTACAGAAAATGTGAAAAAATGATGGACTTTTATGGTTATTAAAACAAGCACATTAAATTACAATGTTATATTGGTACACTTGGGTGTAGCAACTGTAACATCAAGGACTAGCTGGAAGTCAGTGAAATTGCATTGATCATCTTGCGTGTGATTATGATCATTAGTAGTGAATGTAATTGTGATGTTTCTTGTATTGTTTCAAGATTTTTGATCGCAGAATGAATTCGAATCGAAGCCCCTAGAGATCGTAATTACTAATTGTGGTAATTCGAGGCGAAAACAATGGATTGCGTGCGTCGCGCTTGACATGAACACGGACATAACAAATTGACATTTAAATTAGTTCTCTTCTTCGCCCGTGCTCACTGACCGATAACAATAACCAATTGCACTTGAAGCCACTGGTTTTTCATGCACTTGTCTCTCAATATTCGGTTACAAAAACGCTGACGGTGGTGCGTCATTTTTATCAGTGACTTGCATTCCTTGACTATGCGCGCTTGAAGGGTAGGAAATTTTCAGTCATGCGATTCACCTGTTAGCGTCGATTCCCTCGCGGGCTCTAAAAAAGCTGTTCGTGTTCGGGCGTTCTTGGTTTTTGTGTTCCGGGCAACCCCTAAACAGATTTTAATGCGCGCCCCGAGCGCACATCGAAAACAATGAACTCGATCTAAACACAAGTTGGGTGGTGGTGGAGGAGTGGTTCCTCCTTTCATGTGTCGAAGCACATGACGATGATGTTTTATGACCGCGAGCGCGCGCGCCGCACGAATTTTTATGCCGTTTTATTTTCGCGTCTTCTCTCCCTGAGCTCCACACGCCTCTCGTTTTTAATCTATTATAATAATAAAATTCTTTACGACGCGCCCGTTACGACCCTTATCGAAGAAGATCGGCTATAAAGTCGTTTAAAGAAAATAACGCACCGTCCACGGCGACCAGCTTGCGCGCTCTGCATGAAATCGTAAAAAATATACAGAATAATAAAACGGCATAAAAATATGAAATGCCCACTTACACCGTGCTGCTCCTTGTAAACGCGCACTTCAACGCAGTCGGAATAGTTTAATCAAGTTGAGCCCAAGCGAAGTCATCTTAAACAAGCATGAAAATATTTTCCACATTCAGCGCTGTTCGATCGGCGACCGAAATTCGCCTGATTTACGACATGTTTAGCACTCATATTACAATGCGCGCCAAAAGTAATTCACCTGGTTACCAAGCGTTTAATTTCAGTGCCCGCGTGTCCAACACTTTCGGCAATTCAGAGCGCTGGTGGTCAAAAATGCATAGGTGGTTTCGATAACCACCGCGCTAGGTGGCATGCATTTTCCGCAAACGCCAATTATTGCGAAAATGAAATTGCGCAACGCTCGCGTTTGCGTCAGTCACAGTCACGCTGCCGTTCGGATTTCACGCATTTTGCCAGCCTTCACTTAACGCCTGTGTAATTAAAACCTTTAGCCGCTGCGCGCGCGCCGTAAAAACGCACGTGCATATACATCACGGGTGAAGAATCAATAAAATAAATTGATCTGTTTAGAGTGCACACCGGACAAATTCATTCAAGACCTATAGGTCTCACTGGCTTGCTTGGTTGTTTTGTGTTGAAAGCAACGAATTCCAAGTGTTCATCTTCTTCCTTGGGGTTCAAAGCACGTCACGCCTCTGATGCGACCGCAAATAGATTACGTGATCGGGTGCGGACGCAGAAAATAGCAACCCTCGATGATCGCGCCTGGAATATGAACATGCGACGTGTTGCAATCATCCGGGAGGCGCGTCGAAATAGCGCATGCAACACACATATTTATTATTTCATTATCGCGCACAACTACATTGCTATTCCTAATATATTTAGTGTTTTAGCCTCACTACCCAACAACTATTCCCCCCTTAAACCAATTTCTACTAGTCCATATCAATCAAACAAAAACTATCTATCTTTATTCAGCTCAATTTATTATTTATTACTTTAAGAATAATTTACGTGTTTACGTTTTGTTTCAACAGTCATTAACATATACACCCATTACTTTCCTAATCACCACAACCTGTTATCTAGTTACCAGTAAAATAAATACGAATAATTGTCGCTGATACCTCGCAAGCGGTTTACAAAAACTGATTTGAAATTATAATATCAGCGATAAACTATCAATTCATTAGCACTTACTAAATGTCGATTAATGTCATGAGGGAAGAAGGAGCTGGTTGCATCCTAGCCATTGCAGCATGTACTAAGTCAGAGCTGAAAAACCACTTACCCATGGCATCTGCAACAAACAAGAAATAGATAATAATAACAACGATAATAAAATTGGGGTCGTGTCACGTTTTTGCTACGAATTCTAATTGATTTCTTGACTTCCCAACGCAAAAATTTCATTTAATAGCCGCACACCCACTTTTGGCACGACTCATTTAGTTTTTACCGATTTCGGTACCACCATGCCGGTCAATAAGTTCATCCACGAACGGCGCGTGCACTGTTTCAATGCGCAAAAAGCAGCGCAACGTGCAGCGCCAAATGAAGCCTTTGTTGGTGTATAAAGAGGCAAAGGTGCTCAAGGCACTCTGAATAAGTCCGGTAGCCAGTAACTGTTTAACGCCACGCATTTGACCTGCCGTGTTTAATTAGATGCGAGTTTTTTTAGCAGAGTACGCGTCGCGCCGACCTGGTGCGTTTTCATACATAACAAATGAAGCTCCCAAGTTATTAACTTCTTCTAAATGGAACGAATCTAGACGCCATCCAAATTGGTGCACCAATTCGCATAATGCGAGCGTTCATTCATATCTGCAGATGCAAATGATGCCAGTACTAAGAGACTTTCAGATGTTCGGCCGAGTGCAAAATTGTGTTTCAGTCGGCGGCCATTTCTTCATTATTGCCTTATGGGCAAGTAAGACTACATTGAGTGGCGAGGTTACTATCGCAACTCCGACGTTCCATCAAATTAAGATTATAATGTATTTCCATTATTATTATTCGAGCCAGAATAAAATGCAAATTCAATATCATCAGTAGATTTGGTAGAAGGAATTTTCCTAATGGGCTGGAATTTGAATTTATAGAACAATTTTTATCCGCTGCAAGGTTTTTACTTATTTATTGGAGTTGTTTTTTCGGTTGGTAATCTTCATTTATAGACGCCAGAAAGCGGCAAACAAGAGAGCTAGAGCATTTAACCGGACTATGAATCACGATTAAAGTGCAGCCTCGCAACTAAAACTGAAATCCTCAAATCCTTCGAAATCCAGCCAAGTTTAATGCATCCAGCATACCATCCAATATCCATGACGCTTACCGACCAACAGTTAACCACATTCAGCAAAAAAAAAGAGAACAATTTATTATTTTCCATTGCAATTCTCAAGAAGAAAGCATGTTGTGCACTTTGCACTAAAGGTAACAATTAGGATGAAATGGCCTTGCATTGCTTAAGCCATTATCATCCCCTAGGTTTGCGAGGTGGCAACCACCTAGTAAACTGAAAAAACGTCAAGACGTTTCCCTCCCTCGTTTTTTCGCAATATCATCAAGGCGAAACATAACGCCATCACAAGTTGGAGTCACCCTTAGTGCAATTGCCGCAAATGTATTTATCAGGATAAGTGCCAGCAGCAAACAATGACGGTTTTCAAAAGTGCAACCCCCCGTTTCCACTAATAGCATTAATTAACACTGCAGAAATTCCAATTGTGGCATTACAATTGCAACACCTCATGTTTGGACATAATCCATCAATGAGGATTATTGTCATACCAGGTGGATGGTTCCCGTGCATGTCGGCGTCACATTCACCACCTCCGACCGCCTTCGTGCTAAACGGCGGGCGCATCAAATCAAACCAAAGAGGAAGAACATCACACCTTAGTTGTCTGCAGCGTCACGCAATGTTCATTTCAGAAAAAGATTAATAACCTTCAACAGTTACGTCACAGATGTAGAGTTGCAGAAATGGTTGCGAAATCGATAAATTGCAGGGACAGAAGGATCGAAGCTAATGATGCGGATCATAAAAAGAAAACGCCGCGATAAAAACAGCTCTAATCATTTGTATTATTGCGCATTCACGACCAAGAGACGACGAAGGCACAGAAGTGTTTTATTATATTAACTCGGGTTTACGGTCTTAGAGGGGCATCTTTGCCGCCATCGGAAGTCTCGAGTGTCGAACGTGTAACGCCGCTATAAAGTTTATGTCTCGGCCGTTACGCGCGAATCCCTTCCGTTTACGCTGCTGCTGCTCAGCCCCGTTGATTTTTCTCAGTCTCTTGCTAGGACGACCTCGATGGTTCCTTGATGGGTCGTGACGACACCGCGCAGAGTACTAGCACGCCTCGAATCGTATTATTACAGCTACGAGACGCGTAAAAGTACAAAGTTGTGTCCGAATGAAAGAGCGCCTGAAATAACACTGCCAGATTTGTCGAAAATGATCAAAAACTACGAAGACCGCAGCAAGATTTAAAGACTCGGACGAGTCGCTCGTTTATTTGTCCTGCGCTTTGTAGCGACTTTAACACATTTCACGAAATGCATAAAATGTTTTTTTGATCTTTACTGACACTACTTCTCGGAAATAAAACGTTTGGTATAAAGCCAACAGTACATTATTGTTACTTTTGTTTGGTGCTGGCATTAACTGTTTTTTGAAGATTCGCCACAGTTGTGTGTGAGGTTGTAATCATCGCTGCTGCACCCTTCTCTCTATCTCTCGGTTCCCTCCGCACTTTCGGTTATTTAAAACGGGCGATAAGAACCCCAGACTTGTTATCTTGAGCCAATTTAAAATGTTCATTAAGCAAGCGTGCGCGCGCGCGCCGGGGAAAAACCAACCCGGGACATGATGAATCGCCTCTTCGGTTACATGCGGCGCTGGGAAACAAAAGAATATCTCCGGGCGCGACGCGGTCCAATATCTTAATTAAAGTAGCCAATTTATTCCCTCGACGATGTGTTCGCCTCGCGCGCATCTAACGTCGCGGGCCGCTTTTTGCATTCATTCCATTCGCTCCACGCCGCTTGGCGAGGCTCTTTTTGCGTGTTTTTAATTTTCCAGCGACGAGATAAGAATGCCCGCCTGAAACAAAAGCAGCCCGACACGCCGTAGTTTATGCGCCGAGAGGCGGTGTGACAACAAACACGAAAAGTAAGAAATAGCTCGCCAAATTGGACAATTTAAAAAATAATGTACACCCCAAAAAGTGTCATCGGCGAAAGAAAAGAACGCGCAATGAATGAATAAGTTATTAACCGAAAACAACGGCGGTGAAGACAAAGCGATCTCCATTGGGAATAGACAAGAGAAGAACGAGAAAAAATGCGCAGTCGAAGAGAGAATTTCTACTGACAATTTGTTTTTATCAACTTGACAGACTAGCAAATGAATGCAGCGAATAAAGAAGACACTTGAATTTAACCCAGCAAGGACGAAAGTTGCATCTATAGAAATTGTCTTGACTGTCTTAACTCAAGGCGTTGTTCCAGAAAGCGAATCTCTTTGATGATTCTATCAATATAATGAACAACTGAAAGACGCAGGAAGCGTCAAAGCATGTTATATCACACCAAGTTTTCCTTCCTGCGGGCATCTTCTTATCTATGCTCTCAACGCCTAAGAATAATACGCTTTGAAAATGCTTGCTGCTACAATGGTTTCATATTCATAGAAGATCCTAGTCTAGCTGTGACCATTCTCTTCAAATTCCAAAAATTCCGGATGATAGTCTAGTGGCAAAATGTAGATTGCACACCCTCAATCAATGCACTCCTCATTTCGTATGTATCTCGAGAACGATTAATCAAAGTCACGCCGCTCGCGAACGCGCAAAAAAAACGACAATGCGATCTCGATGTCAATGTCGTCGCTTCCACTCCCAAACTCGCCCACCCTTCGTATAATTCACTAATGGTCGGGGCACTTGCTATCGGCACGGCTTCACTTTGAATTTCAAATAAAACTCGGGGGTGTTTTTTACGAGCACTGCAAACGCGGCGAACGCCCTCGTTTCGCACGCACTTTGCCCGTCGTAATGGAAAACAACGTTAAACTGTGACTCTTCTCGAGGGTCCACACAATGAGCGCACAAGCGAGTGAGAAGCGAATGGCGCATCCCATTCACGCAACAATTCGGCAAACAATGCACATTTCGCGCATTGTTGTTTTGTTGCGGTCCCGCGCAGAGCGTGAAACGCGCAACAAGACCGGTAACTCGATTGTTGTTGCCCAGCTTGAAGTGAGCGATAGGGGTTGCCCCAAGGGGGACGAAGGATGAGTGCCATCGAAGCAGACGCGGAATCGAAGTTGAAGTTGTCCTTGGAGTGGTTTCGAGAGATTTCCTGGAGAACCACAAGAGCATCGAGAGGAGATTTGCGACTGAGGCTCCGGGAAATGTTAGCATGTTGCTCTTCCACCACAATCGGGATGTCGCCGCCTGTTGGTGTCTTTTTCAAAGACTCTTCAACTCACGCAAGGGTGCAGCCAAGCAAGACGTGGAATATTTACCGACTATCGAATTACCTCATTTAGCATCAATTTGCGGCTTGCATTCAATTTTAATACGACGCGTGCGGACAGTTATCTATCAAATACTTGTAACTCAACAACCGCAACCCTATGCCAAAGTTGTAGTTAAAGTGCACCTTGGCGTAAGTTCTGCGGTGAAAATATAAATCAAATGTTGCGTCTAGTTGTGCCATGCTTGGTGGTTTCCATTTGCGGTCGACACACGCTTCTCTCGACTGCACCCAAAGTTCCCGAATACTTAAGTCTGGCCTTGGAAAACCACAAACCGCAAGAGCACATGCTGTTTCTTACAAAATTTCGAACGCCCTTCGTTTAATGTTGAAGAAAACTTAATGCCCGCTTAATAACGCTCGTCGCGGCGATGCGTATCGAAGGGTTGGTGCGCGCACGCTAAGATTCTGAGGTTTTCCTCCGACACAAAGCGACGTTTCCTTATTCCGCCTCGTCGGCTCAGCTCACAATGAATCGAACGATGCTACAGGAAATGTTCTTTCGAAGCTACTGCAAAGTACACGAGTTTCCAGATCCCAAGGAAAACACCCCAATTTTCCACAAGCTAACAACAAGAAGGGTGAATCATAACATTCCACGAAAAATCCCTGCGTAGTCGGCAGCTAAAACTTAGTATTTTGAATTTTTTAATTTGAGCATGAGTGAATATCGACTTTGATGTAACTTGATGGACGCATTACGTGCGGAGAAAAAGAGGGTCAAGTCCACCCCTCAAACCACCAACTGCAAACTGACACATAGGATAATTGTTAATGCGCTAATGCGTTATTGCATTACGTCGTCGAAGCAAGCAACGGAGCGACGACACCCCAAAACTACCGACGACAAATTTGATTAAGTTCATCCTAGGCTCTCCTCCACTCCTCCAAGTGATGACAATTTGAACCCAAATTCGAAATAGTACTATGCAATCAATATTAAGAAGAGAAGATTTCTACCAAGTCTGCGTCTTATCACGTCTTATCTGGACGTTGATTGATTCGAAACGCAAGAGAAAGAGGAATCTTCACTGACAGCTGCATTTTGACCTCGAGGTTTGACCTTTTGGGTATTGTTAAGAATTTTGTGTTAGATAACGTTAATGAAGTGGACAATATTGCAATTCAAGAAATATTTTCAAACCAATTATTGTGGTAGTGCCAACATAAGACTTGTTATTAATCGGATTATCATCTATGAGACGTGCGTAATTAAGGCCGTTATCGCGCGCTGGGTAATTTAACGTCACCCCAAATGGAGAGCGAGTGGCTGAATACGTTTGGTTCACATATCTGCAAATCTATGAATGCATGTAGTGAGGGTGATTTTACACTGTTTTCAATAGGCAAACCCGCGGCGGTGTCGAGTCATCCGAGCAGCGGAGAGAAAGTGACATTCAACCCTACTTTGTCTGAACGAAAATCAGTCATTCGAATCCAGCAACACACATTTTCGAGAAGGGTGCAGAGATGATGCTCAGCGGATGTATGGATGTAATACATCATCCGTCACATTACATCTGAATAGGAGACTCATACAATGTGCCCTGAGCAAGTTCGGAATTTTTGGAGCTTGCTTGCCATGCGAATCAGGCTTGATCGCATAAATGTACGCAATGTTGTACAATGTAGATATAGCAATCATGATCAAACATCGTTTTTTCGTGCCCCGAACCATCGGCATCGATCGCATTACCGTATTACGCGATGTGCCCGACATTAAACTCCCAGTGGTGATGTAATCGACGGAACGGTGAGTTAATGCGCTTCGACGCATTATTTCAGCCGTCCCAAGCGGTAATTAGACAAGCAGAAGGACCGCACGATCGCGATCGCTAATGCATTACAAGCCAGCCAGGCCTGTGGAAAGCAGCAGCAGAATAACAGTGTAACAACGTAATATAATAAAGTGAAGTAAATGGAACATTAGTGAGCAAATCGCGCTTTAGCTTTTCGACGCTAATAACGCAAATGAAATGTCGCTGATGACGTGGCCATGGGTAATTGAAAACGCACCACGCCATGAGTAGCACTGAAGAGTTCGCGCACTTCTTCAGATTATTCACCGGTGCCGATAACGCTAATGATTAAATCGATTCAACATGCGCTTGTGGCTTGATCTTGATAAGGGCACGTAAAAAATTTATTCACCGTCATTTCATCAAGCTTGGTGCTGAGTGAAATTCATTAGTGGCTAGGTGGGACACGGCAATTGTGTTGATAGGATGAGAAATAAAAGCGATGCTTACCTGGATCCTGATCGATGGTCTGCTGTGAGGCGGGTGGCTGCGAGAGAGGGCCCGGGGTGCCCGGCGAACGCACGTCGTCATTCACCGGACCCCCGTACGAAAGCGACGAAGAGGGCGGCCGCTGCAATCAGAAGAAACACTGATGACAAATAGTCTCATCTAAACATTGCGTTTGCCTAGCCTACGTGGTCAACACTTATGCTACAGGGGATAAAACCATTCGACTTGCACTCAACTAAATGTAAAACAAAATACTCGGGAGATAGGATGTGGGATCCAGAAGTAATGCAAAAACCCCCCAAATATGAATATTATATGAATGTGTCATGAAGATATGTGCACTCGTGAGGAGTGTCCCAGGAGTACACAAACATGACACTTTTTCTATTCCCTTTTCTCGGCGTTCCCATCATTCCCTTCTTTTGGGTGCCAATATGCAAGTTTTTTTAGGAGGTGTTCCTCCGCGTTTTGACTATCTGGAAGTCAAACCAAAACCCATCAAGCGGGTGGAGGAAATATGATATTCGCCATCTATGCAGCTAATGAACCAAAAAGAAACAAGCTGAACGCAATGTAATACAAAACCATTCAGGTTTTTGAAGCTTGTCTGTTCCCACCGAATAAGACAATCTTGGGAATTTGAGAAAATTGCTTGATATCCCTACAATCCGATTCGACATGGACAACCATTACAGATCAGCGTAATTAATATGAAAATTATTTCCGCACTGACAACACAATTAACCGCGTAAGAACACCTAAAATCCCCAGAGTAACTATAATTACCTCCTTGTCTGCCATCAAAGTTTTTACAATTAACCTAATATTGTGAGAAGCCAAAGTCCTTGGACACCATGAGCCTACATGGCAAGGTGTCTCTTGAGCACTGCACGGTTAATTATCCGATTATGGGGGTGCGCAAAAAACATCCAACATGCCCATATGCAGGTGAGATGCTCAAGAAGGAAAACAAAAGAAATCCGCACAAAACACAGGTCGAGTTAATTAAAGCGCCACCCATAGAAGCACCTACCACTGCAAGCCCAACACGTATGGAATGGCAGAAACATTAAACCATAGCAAAAATGTTGTTCGTAATTAGAAATTATGATCTTAATTATAAAATTATTACGAGAGAACAAGCAACAGCTGCTCGGTCAAGTTCCCAGAACCAACCACAATTATTATTATTATTATTATTATTATTATTGGTGGGACGGCAAATGGTTATTTAACACGTGATTATCAATCAATTGTACCTGCGTGTGTTCGTCACCTCATCTTCGTAGAACAAGAGAGCTTTTATTTCATGTATTTACTTCATAGATTAGCAATCGTAGTCAGTGGGTCAGTGTCAAGTTTGAGTGTCATGGCAGAGACATGGCAGAGAGAAAGTGCGCGCGGTGGCCGAGCTCGCGCGCGCGTCGCGTTGATTTATGATCGCGGGATCGCCGCGATGCATCTCAATCCGTCAATGATGTCCGCCCGACTGACGAATTAATTGGCTCGAATGTCCGCCTGCGCAGCCGACACTATAAAACATGACAACGACAATCGAATTTCAAACGGAATTCCAATATATTGGCGCGCAACGTTGCCAGAAGGGTTGTTGTCGCTGGGCTGCTGAGTGTCGAGCAGCCAATATGCTCAGCAAAACATTGAAGATAATTACATAATAATATTGAGTTGCGTCATAATAAATGCGTGTGCATAACGAACCGAAACGTGTTCGCACGCATGATTACCGTTGGTGGTTTTTGCGCGATTCGTTAGCGTTGTTTGTTCAATGCAGCGAATGAAAAAAACCTGTAAAAGCCCAAGTTAAAAACACGCGCCATTTGTTCATTCAGAAAAGTTCACGCTTTGCATTTATGACTGCCGTGTGTCATTTCATCATTAAGGCGTGAAAAAAGGGCCGAATTTTATGCCGCCGCTTGTGCACATAGGTCTGTGGGTTTTATTAACTAGACGCCTGCAAATGTATCGACGAGCACAACGAGGTGAAAAAGTGCGAACGATCCCTTTCAGCCGTGACGAATCGAAAGGCCCACTTCCGGTATCGACAACGTCCCTATTGTAGGCCCGACTTGAGCAGTGCGGAGAACAACACAAAGCAGGAAAACGGCATATGTTGCATACATCAGCCTGTAATGTGTGGTAATGATGTGTTTGAGTAAATTGCGAAATCTTTCCGCTTTTACACGAAATATAGGCACATTGTTGAGGTTAGCATGTTGCCAGACCCTTGAGGTGAACGCGATGTGTGAAATCCTTTCGTTGAGAGAAGCCTACATTTGAAATAATATTGGTAATGACACAAATTAGTGGGCAAGCCATGTGCGTCTTGGCGAGCGTCGTCGACTTTTGGTGTTGAGTGCTAACATCTGCATGTGCACGTTGGAGCACGAAAGCGGCGGCATAAAATGTCGGAGAGCATGTCAGACAACATGTGCGCCGGAACCGCACACGCGAATTAACGATCCGGACGAAAATCAACAACAGCCAACGCGAGCCAAACCGCCTCTGCCCACGAGACAATTAAATGATATTCAATACCCACTCCTACATGTCCCAGCGCACTTAATAAAATCGAGGCAACCGAATGAAATTCTCTTAAGTAGTTTGAATATTCCATGACACTTAATTATACAGCACACGTTGTGCATTCGTAAAGTGGCACCCGCATACTATGCAGGATCGAGTAGGCCCTCCACGCGCGCAGCGAGATGAGTCAATTACTCGACATTTAACTCATAACACGCCAGCGTGCCGAGATTGACGGACTGCGGCGTGGGGACCCCAGCCGACGACGACGCTTTCGACATTCATCAACGCTCGTCGCCGGACGCGGCAGGAAATTGAATCAGCGATCAACGGGTGTCATTCGTGTCGCGCGAGCAATTTTTGAGCACTGGCCAAAAAGTCCCAAATGCTTGCGTCAGATCTCATCAGTCTCTCTATATAAAGTTGTATCGGGAGATATCAATCCATGTTGTTGTCCGCTAGGGTTGCTTCCGAAAACAAGACTTCCATGCATTTTCTGTACTTGGTCGTTGGCTGTTTGCTCAAAAGTCAATTACCGACCTTGATGGGGGCTCTTGCGAGCAACGCGCACGGCATGCAGATGCGTCTACCAGGCTGGTTCTCCTCCTGCTTGATGTGTTATGATTAGTGATTTTAGTGGGAGCGCCGAGACAGCGATGTGCAAATGCGATTAGATGCATTAAGCGCCCGTCGCTGTCGATGCACGATGACGAGCACCAGGTTCGCAGCAGTGGTCTATTATTAATGCAGACGTTGCACAAGATGTGCACTTCATTCATAATTCCGCGCGTGTTATTGCCGCGGCCCTAATTTGCGTATACAAATAGAAGAAGTTGCATGAGGAATATATATGTGAGCATTTGCAGTATTTACGAATAGGCACCGTGCAATACTAGTCTCTAGATTTGCGCATGGTCAGTCAATGCAGTGTCTCCCTGGTTGGCAAGACCAATTCAAATACGATGGTTTTTTGTATGTTTCGGAAGCATGAATCGCAGCGAATTTTCGTGCGTGACGGAGAGGTTGATTTCGGTAACAGAATTTCTCCCAATTTGCCTTTAAGCTTTGCGGGTGCTTTCCTGCACTTTGTACTTCACCAGTCGGACATTTGCTCCCAGCATGGTGGACCTCCGACAGTGACCCTCTACGACAAACGTAGATTTGTGGGAAAAGTGCTTTTTGCACATTTGTACTAAACCAAGGCTGACCCTTATCAAATATTCTCAAAAGAACACATTAAGGAGTGGGTTTCCTACAACCAACAACCCGAAAGGAACCAATATTTGATTTTAAATTTATAATGAATTAATGATTTTCCCACAAGACGGAAGTATACCTCGATGTCTGATTTTGACATGCATGCTAATTGATGTACACACTCCCGGTTATCTGCAGCAGACACTTTTTCCTCCTGCGCGCAGTCGTCAAAAGCAATCAATCCCTTTTCTGCACAAACTCTTCACTCCCTTTCCGCCTCATCGGCTTTGTGCCAATGTTTGGCGGTCTGCATGTTTGTTGCGGTTTAACAAACGCCACACTCCATACGCGCGCGCGCAGTGCAAAAGCCGCGATTATCCTTCCTCGGAGCGCCGCCACACGGCTGAATGTTGTGTATGCTTGCAGGAAAGTTAATCGCATCGCATACACGCGCAAGGAACAACAAACACGCGCGCGGACTGCGAGGGTTGCGGGCGACAACCCCTCTCCTGGCAAACCGCGCGAGGGGCCAGAGTGTGTGAGAATCCGAGCGAAGGGCGGTGGTGATATGCGTCTGTGTGCCCGAGTTCTCCCACGCTTTGTTCGCAGGAGAAGATACGTGTATCTGCGTAACGGCAGCGAGACGAAGGTCCGTCCTCGCATGGCGCACCCGCGCATCTTATCGCAGACAGCAGGATAATTAAATTTGTCCCGGTGATTTATCGGGCTCGAGTCCGGAAACGGGCGCGTGATGTATGCGTCCCCGCGGCGGCGAGCCACCCTTCTTCGCTGCGCTGCTGCCGATAACACCGACAATTACACATTCATCACACCTGCAACAACAGTCGACAACTTGAACTTTCAAACAAGGTGGTAAGGTAAATATTTAGCTTCGGGATGATTATTTTGCAACAAGATGGTACTCATGACCAAACTGTTAGCACAACAGAAGACAACAACGTGTTATCAGAGATTTCTAATGGAAAAATATGCATCCAAGTAGCCAAGATTCTAGAATGAAGTTGATGCTGAACACTGCACGACCATACGTCATTACGGTCCATTACCGACGGCGTGTGTGCGTTGGTAATGGGGCGACGGCCATCCGTCCTGCTTAGCGGTTGAGATTGATACGGCAGCGCGAGCCGAGCACGAGCCAGTAGACCGGGAGCCGTTGGGAGGTGGACCCGGTCAGTATTTCATTTTAATGGTCCCCGCGCGACTGCTTCCCCCAAAACGTAATCGGCAAGCAAAGGCAAATATACCCTGGGATTCGGAATTCCATTAATTTTTCCCGAATGCAGCCAACGTCTCAGCCAGCTAGTAGCCATAGATTAATGACATTCTGGCATTTGCGCTGAGCTCCGCTATTCTGCAATACACATTGGCACCCAACCCCAAAGTTCCTAGGTGAATGTAGATTACTGTTGTGGTCCATAGGTTTTGTAAAATCCACCTGTTTGCCACTCGGCTAAGAGAAGAGGGTTTTGCTTAGCAAGCGGGAGCTAACGCCGATTACAAGCCATCAACGTCTCCTGAATTAGGCCGTTTAGTTTTGCAAATGGCTTCCCGCCGTAGATGTCGAGCGCGGTTAGTGCATCGGTGTACCGCTGCCGCCGCCGACGCGTTTTACAAGCTATTTGAAGTCGATAAAATGATAATGCCCCAATAAAAGCGGCTGGGGACCGTCCTCGAGACTGACTAAGTGATTCCGCGATGACGCGACAATGCAAATTGTATCAGGAAGACGCCACCGGAAGAAGGGTAGAATGGAAACGACCATTCCGCTCGCGCGAAGCAGTCTCGCATTCAAATGTGTTCCGAAACTTTTTTCCAGACGGGTGCGTTTCCAGTGCGGCGAATTGAATTTCCCCGATTTATTTTCGTTCGCGTGCAAAGTCGTCGGGAGCGCCAGGGTGCGTGTCAGTGTGTCATCATGAATATTACGACACGACGACAATACGATGGCCAGAGACTATAGCAACTTGGGACTTTTGATAAACTTTCGTGCGCACGTCAATCTCGCGGTCCCTGGTGGTATGCATGCACATGAACATCATCGGTTTGCTCGAGTTTGGGTTGTGCGCGGCGCTGCCGTTGCCCTTGCACTATAAATACCGCGGTAATTATACTCAGAGACGCGCTGACGAGTCGAGGCAGCGTCGTGCAGATGCTATTGGCAGCCGCAAGGCATAAAGTATTCTCATTTTGAGCGCCTTCCAAAAGTCTCGGGCGCGCATCGCATGCCTCCACACACTGTGCGGAGTTGTCTGTCTATTTTTACAAGCGTGCATTCCGCCGCCGTGCAGGAAAACACGAGATGATAATCCAAAATACTTCCGCGCACGCAGGAGAAATGCCCGAATTTCCTCCCGAATGCGGTGGAGTGGTGGAGCAGAGAAAATCCTGCCGGCGTACAATCGATTTAGACGCATGCGCTAGAAATATGTATTTTTAGGCCCCTTGCAAAGTGAAAGGGAAGCTGACCGCATCGATAAAACCAACAGCACGAGAAACGAGAACTGCCAACTGCAGACCTACCCTGCAAGCTCCTTTCTTGAGTGGTAGAGGGTGTAACTCAATCCCTCGGCTCTAGGACGCTTGCATGAGCGATGCGTCAGACTAAATTGACACCAATTACCAGCAAAACTCCTGCAGTTGCGCAATCCCTCTCGGCTTTGCCGACTAATACACTCTCGGGGCGTCAGGCGCGCCGGAGCGGTGCGCATGCTGCCATCAGCCAGAGGTTGGTAGAAAAAAAAAACGGCTCAAATTCGATGGGCAATCATAACATGGAGGTTGTGGCGAGAAGGACCATAGGGGTTTGTATGCAATTTGCGATGCACTTACAACGTCTGGCGTGCTCGCTCCGTCCGTGTGTGACGTCGAGTCGGCGTTACTCCTCGTGCCGCCGTCGCCGTTTGTCGATCCGCCGAGCTCGGGTGGTTTGGTGCCGTCCCTTTCGTCTATCACCAGGTCAATAGGCATCTTGCCCTTTAGACAGCTGATGTATCGATGGCAGAAATTATCGCAGAGTTCGTGCACCTAGAAAACAAACGGTTGATATTAGTCAAGATAAATGAGAGATAATATGGTAAGCGAGTCATGCAAGCAGCCAACCATTAATTATCTCATTAGCGACACTTCCTTGTCAACGTGAAGCGAAACCATTTACTGGATAGAACTGGCCGAATGGTCTGGTTGCATAAAAAAGAATATTGCGATTTTGGAAGTTAAATGGGATGTCATTTTTGTTAGTCATGCCGCCCGCCATGCACACGGTGGTGCCGGCGATTACGATCGGTTTCCCTTTTTACATTCCGTTGGCTGAATTCGCGTCTGTCTTCGACGATGACTCGGCGCGCTCGTCGATGGCTCGATATGATGATGATGGCGAAGAGCACCGCAGCATAACCGGTTAGAGTGCGCCTGCATTCTGGCGGCTCTCTCGCCGATTATAACGCGCCGATTTCCATCCCGAGAAGAGCGAATGCAAAGTGTTGCGCAGATAACCACGTGCAGATAGCGCCCTCTATCAGAAACGCCATTTCGCTTTTAGCAATTTAAATTGCCGCGATTTAAAGGCACGAAATGAGATGAATTTTAATGCGTGTCCGGGTCACAATGATCGGTATGAAATGCGTGGAATATTACCTTTTCTAGTTCGAGCAGATGAAACCGTAGTACTTGTATCGCTTGCACCATCTGGAACAAAAAGCAAAGATGTCTCGTTAATGCGTGCGCATGATCGAAGCCTGTACACACAAAATATTCAGCAGCCATCATCCGCGCCGAGATAGTATATCATGTCAAGCGGTCATATTTCGCATACCCTGGGGCAGCTAGAAAGTCAACGTTATGCCGTGGTTCCGCTGTTACTTCACCCGCTCGTGCGTGCTAGCGACCGTTTTCGATATTCGGTAAACATTACGTGTCCATGAATGAACAACGACCTTTATCGGTAGCAGCCAGGCATAGAGGCGACTGGAGCGCGAGCCATGGCCGTGTCATCACGCGCATTGCTTCCCAGCGCGCGTTTCGAAGATGGGACGGAGACGCGTTTGTTGGATCAGAGTAAACATTACACCCCGAAGCATCCAAGCATCAGATGCACAGCACTGGAGTAAATAATGAACAAGCCACTCGAGAACAGCCAGCAGGCGCAGCTGAAAGAAGCCGAGTTGAAATCCAAGACTACTCCCTTGTTTTTCGCATCGATTCTTTCGGGCGCGGATTGCGCGTGTAATTCGCATCGCGATAAGACAATGCCCGTTTCGGGTGGGTAGACGAAGTCTCCTCGACAACCACAGGACTATTGTCCGACTTATCCCCTCAATTACCTTCGCCATCCCGTGTACAATGGCACTTGTCTATTGTCTATTACCGCGTTGTATACCGCGCAACAAAAGAACAACAAGACCGGGAAGACGACGTGACGTGGACGCGCGGGCTCGCATCGCCGGCGGTTCCGGCAAATTGCGCTCTGAGCATGCTGGAAGCGAGTGAAACGGCGGAATCATCTGGACGGATCGCCAATTTCACAGATATCACGTTGTGTCGTCGAGCTCACACGCCGCTGCTGCCTGTCGATCGGGCTAGCGAGAAGTCTTGCAGCAACAGTGGCCTGATCGCTCAAGTCCGGCCGAGCTCCACATTACTGGATGGAAGCTGGATGAAGGGATCATGTGACACAACCGTACACAAACTCGAATCGGACACACCACGAGTATGAAGAATTTAACGGACCACCCGTGACTCCATTCGCGAAGCACTACCTCGGTCAACAAACAAACATACAGAATCAAATAGCATGCTCACAACCGATTTTCGAGTGGTCAACAAACATAAGTAAGCACCAGGTTATTTGCAAATATTTCCTACTCTGTTTTGTCCTGTCCTTGAAGTGCTAGTCCTCTGCTTCAATTAATACAAAATCGTAGTGTTTCTTACTGTCTGTAACTTAATCTGAAGACTAATTTCCAGCTTATTGTTGTCGTGGAAAATGAAACGCGACGTTTTAATCAAGCACGACTGCAACTCGGTAAGGGAACGAATTAATTCACTTCTTGACCGGCCACTCGCGACGTAGAAGTAAAATGAATAAAATGGGAAGTAAAAAAAATGTTGGTTCAAATTAGCAGACACGCTCCCGCATCTATTTCCATATTTCTAGTATTTTCATTAGGGCCATATCAATTTGCATACATTTTCTTTCGTTCCACATTGGTTGCTATTTCTATTCCTGTGGACTGATCGTCACCGCACGAGGTGACTTCTTAATAAAAATGTTAATGTGAATGATTTTTAACGTTCCTTTACGTGTCGCAGTGCTGTTAAAAATACGCCCACGCGGTAATTTCCTGCAAAACCCGCGTTAAAGTATGTAAGCAATGCGTGCAGCACTCAGGACGTAGTTGAAGACCAAAGTGGTAACGATGTGAAGGGCTCTGATATCTTGATGCAAATACTAACCTTCTGGTGCTAGTGAGAAAATTCTAAAAGTCTAAAAACAATTCAAATGTGCAATGGGAATTCCAGATTAGATTACTTCTTCCAACAAAGTAAAAAATACAGCAACGAAAGTAATAACCATAATAACAACTTAATCCCATAAGCAAGTAGAAAAATATTAAGTACTTATCGAATTGCGAGCAAGGAAAAACTTACGAGTGAGTCGACTTCGGGGTCTGCAATATAGTAGGGCTTCTCTTGTCTGATCTGCAAGAAGAAAACAAAGAAAAAGGTTAATACACAAGACACTTCAAACATGGCCAGATGATGCCGCGCATCCTCATGAACAACATGAGCATTAATATTAATATCGTTGTATGGCTGAAGAAACGGCCTCTACACTACAATATACTGAGTAAAAACCAGACGTATAAATGCATCGGCTGAAGGATCGAAACAATAACATAACAAACAGTTAATCACTGCAACTGTTGCAGCAGAGATGTTTTTGAATTTAGGCTTCCTTATTTATTTCTCTGTTGATGTTTTTTGTTTGCTTGCGAGAAGAAAACGAAGCAGAACCGAATAAATAGAATCTGCTTGCATTGATGACAAATTGTCGAAAGAAAGAGCAGTGGTGAATAAGCGCCGATTAAGACCTCATCCTCAATCCTGCAATAATCCGCATTGTGTCGTGTCCCTCGAGTACGCGTGCAGTGTGTGATTTTTTAATTTTCCCAGGCGAAGTGTTCTCCAGAGTCCGCTCGGCTCAAACACGACGTGTCCGTCCTGAACAGCCCATAAAGATTACTTTATTATTATTGCGCCATAGTTTTCAATATCGTTGATACGCGAGGATGCGCGTCAAACTCGTTTTGTTTGTGCGTCGCGGCGTTTTCCTTTTTCTACTACGCCTACCGAAGGCAGAAAGAAGTGCGTTAGCAACCCAACAGCGGATAGATAACACGACTAAATGTATCTTTCATAATGAGCTTTATCTTATTACTATTATAACCATTATTACTTTTTACAATATAGACGCGCTAGAGGTATAGCCATGGCTTTATAATCGTTTGTAATAGTCGCATGGCACTTTAATGTAATTGACTTGACAAATAAAAACCGAAAAGACTAAAACTAAATGAATGGAAGGCAACATAACCCCCCTAAAATATGTCGAACGTTTGGTCGATTCTCCGGTCCACAAACTGTGTGCTTTCAATTCCTAATTAATTGAAAAACGTGTTCGAGCTAAAAATTTAATAGTCATGAATATTAATGAGGCGTCTCTTTACGACCCTGCGCTCGTGTTCGTCAATAAGTCAAGTACACTTTTTGATTGGCCATGACGACGTCTCAACATTACAAATATCCGCAGAAATCATTTGGATTTAAAGAGCATTTTTCATGTTACGAGATCATTTTACAACTTTAGCGCAGCACCTGTTTCCAACGAGTATCTCTGACCATCAAAGATGGTAACGATTACGATGATGATGACGATATAAAACATTAAAAAGTAGTAAAAGGCTTTCGCGTTCTTGTTCGCCGGTTCTGCGGGAAGAAGATGATTTCTGATGCGGCAGTAGTAGATGATGATGAGGGCCCGCTATAATAGGGCAGAGTGTCGAGGCAAAGGTGTAACTTGAGAGGACACACCAGCACAACGCCAGCGTCCGGTGAGAGTGGTGCATGAAGTCGGCACAAGACATGTAATTATACAGTAAGCCATCGTGCCCGCCTACCCTCGATCGTGCCTCCCGCGTGATGTTGACCCACGTGCCCCATATACTCTTGCGACGGACGAGTGTCGAAGCACTTTTTATACAGTTTTTATCGTAATTATAGACATTGAGGACGCTGGCGTTTTATTACGAAGGCGATTATTTCAGGTGGCAACTTCACTCCCGATGACCCATGAGCAATTTGTAAATAAGGTGCAAAGTGGGCCAGTAAAAACTACTTCTGGTATTGACCTAGGCAGCACCTCTAATGGGATACTAGAGAATCCATTTTGTATTTGTACTGCACGAGCCGTTTAGAAAAAGGATTCGCAACACATAACAGCAAAAGAAGGCACACACAAAAAGCACAACGGCTGCTTCTTTGACGTTTTGTTCTGTACGCGCCACCGAGGGGCATATGCACATTGGTCCCTGGATTGCAGTGCGGCGAACCGTGGCGAGGTCGCATTGTGCAGACGGGCACACACCGTGCTTGTGTTTTTGGTTGCTGTTCTTTTCCACGGCGGCGCGCACCCGACATGCTTGAGCCAGCAGATAGAAGTCACCCAGCGGGAGGTTATTTTTCCCAAACGGCAGCTTTTAATTTTATAAATAAATCCCATCTTTTTCTTCCACCGGCTTTGTGCGGAGGAATGTCTCGCCGGAGACAATCTGAATGACACGTTTGAGAAACAGCAGATAAGCAGCCGACGCGTAATTACAAGCATTACGCTAAGTAATGACACGTTGCGGTCGCGGTGTGCCCGGGGAGTAGGCCGGCAATTTGCCATTGCACTATGCGCGGCGTGTCGTGACGACATAGGCAGTGCATTTTGTTCATAAATGCACACTTGGCAATCCGAGACACATCGCATACAATGCAAACGTTTTATTAAATCCTAGTCGTGTTTGCCTATACTGGGAAACCATTCATATAATTAAAAGCGCGCTGGAGCATGGAAATCATTCGATGCAACTGGAGGCAGGATGTTTAATGCACGGAATAAAAATATATTTCGGTGTTGTGTTTGGCTGAGGTTTCAGATGCAGGTAGAGTGAAGAATGTGACGATGCGAGGGACAGAGCGATAAAGGTTCTTCTTTTATGCGCACGAACACAACGGACCCAAGTGAAGAAGCGCAGGATAAACTGGATCGTTGCTCTACGTCTTTCTTTTTCAGTAGCAACAACAACACAACAATCACAAGCAGCGGCTGCGTCTTCCATACCGAATGCCTTTTCGGTGGAGCCAGAAAAAAGTTGGGTAGTTCTTAGACGTTGTTCCACTTTTTCGTTTATTTACATTTTTATGAAAACAACTTGCAACGGGACAAAAGGTCCAAAGAATAACAAAAGCGTATTGGATCACTTGGGATTAAAACAGCCTTCCTTCCAGCGTCCAGAATTACAACCTTCCAAGTCTCATGTATGATGACTTTTGACGTTTTCTGTTGGTTTATGATGGTTTATGCTTTTATGGTGGTGACCACACCAACTTCTTATGGCTTAGGCGTCTCGGGCAATATAAATTTACATGTGAACTCCAAGGAATGCCAAAGAGTTTACAAAAACTGCTCGTTTCTTGGTACTTTGACTTATGATAGCTGTTTAAGAAGAGGGTTGAAAACGTTGCCCCCTGCCGCACACTCACCTGCCGTTCACGAGCGCCGTAATAATTTATAGCGGGGCGCTTGTAAAATAATTTATGTTGGTAGGAACCACGTGGTTGTTGTGATGCGGCAACTCGAGTTTATTTACGACCATAACCACCACTAAGCAGAACGTTATTTAAATTTAAGCAGATGAGACTGGGCTGCCGATAAATACTGCTGCCTTTTAGAGGTACAGTTCAAACTGAACAGATGAAGAAATCGTCAAATGGTCGAGAGGAATTGTTTCTTCTTGTGTGCCATTGTTCTGTTTTGATTGTCTTCTGAAGAAGTCAGACATTGGCATGTTTGAAAAGACGGATGAGGACATTTTCAGAATATACACAATGTGCCAAAAAGTTTAGGAATTATAACATATTCCATCTATTCCATTGTGAGTAATGCAATCAATTTAGTTTTTACTTTTCTTTCTTGACGTCTTCCTAAATGATGGGTAAATTGTAAAATGTTACGCAGAAAACCCTATTTGAAAGTGTAAATTTCCTGCCAACTTGTAGACACATCGTGTACGTTGAAGCTGTTGGTTGTAATGGCCGTGCCGATCGGCACTCGTCGGTCATTAATCGGCACCTCTTTTAATTACCGGGCTAGTAAATTACAAGCCGGTGTGGTTCTCATGTACGCACACATACAATGTGTCCATTCTGCGCGTTCCAGTAGCAGCACTATGCGCAAATTGCTCAAATCCACCAGCAGCATCTCTTCCCGCATACACCGGGCAAGCTTGCGGTTCGAATCGTTTTGCGCGGCATTCATTTCAAGTTCAGCTCAGCCTTCTGCTGCGTTTTGCGCTTACATTATTCATTACACGACGCGGTGGCGGTGCATGCCGCATAGCGAAATGTGTTTTTGACGTTTCGCAAAAGACTGCGCGATGCGCACGGCAGCGAGAAGAGAGAATACTAATAGAAAACATGACGAGACACGACTGCACGACGCATCCGAAGCGAAACCCGCGCCAAGAAAGCAAGAAACACGCTTAAGTAAGTCGCGTTGAGTTGAATTCCCCGTAAAGCACGCCGTTTTCTTGGAAACCATCAGCGTTCCTGCGAACTGGTGAAGCCTGCTGACAAGTGCAAGGCGGGTTCTTAGACTGCGCACGCACGCAGACATTTTTCTCCTTCAACCAGTTTTGAGTAATTTCCAAAGTATTTCGGTTACTACAAACGGGCGCTTGCGTTTCTTGCGTTCCTTTTTGAGTGTTCCATTGCTGTATCGTGCAAGTTTGATGCCGAACAGTGGTTGGAATTGTCTGTTGAAGCCTCACCGCATCGCCCTTAAAATATTCAAGCACATCCGCACGTAATGCACACCGAGAGCGTACAGAATCACACTCTACAAAACGGAATAAAACATTTCTTCAATGCGCCTGCCTGTTTCTGCTCTCTTTATATTCAAATGAGCATCGAGTTGCAACGCGCCGCCAAAACGACGAGATCCTTTCATGAGGCACTGAAGAATGCGGATCGACAAGTGCCCTATCAGATCTGGGCTTCTAAATAGAGTGAAAATGAATGATAATGAGATCTTTCATCATCATTCGAATAGAAAAACGACCACAAGGTAGCCAATAATATGACTGAATAAAATTCTGCGCTTAAATCTTATAAATTAGTCGCAATATCTTTTGTGACACTTTTTCAATGTCGATTTGTTGGATAGTTTAAAAATAATAGGCATGAAATCTTTAATAGCTATGTTTAACTTTGCTAAATCACTATGTGTGTGAGAAACTAAACATTTCTCATCACTCAGAAGAAGCTTTTTAGGAATTCATTTCAGAGTACCCTGTACAATCTTGAAACGAACAGGTAGAATGCGTTCGGCATTAAAACCGCTTCGTATTTCTCAAAAAAAAAAACTCATTGGTTTCTATCATATCTTATACCCTACGTCCCTTGTTGCTCTGATTTTGACCAGATGCTAACCAAATGAAATCAAATCAACCATCAAGGGCCTCAAGTTCGCGTGTTCTCGTGTTCTTACCGAAGAAGAATAGATAAAAAAATTAGATGATGAGCACGTTCCATCAAAGTTAGATGCATCACTTGTGAGACGGATGGAAGGCTGTAAATCATGCCAACCACTCTTTGGAGAAACAATGCAACCTGGGAGTGATAATTAAAAGTGCTATTAAAATACCACCAGCTAACAAGCCATCATAATACCATCAAGATATAACAGTGAAATGCATTCTTTGAATGAGTTCAGGTACCTCATAATATTCTGAAAATTGTTAGAATGGTGAAGAAAGAAACTTGTGGTATTTTATATTGCTTGCCAAAGGATTAGGTAATTGTGACTTTAGGGCTGTCGACCATAGAAAGTCAAGATTGTTGCTCATTTTGCATTTTACACACCTCATGGCCGTCAATAAAACAAAATGCACAACGATGTGGCTGTAAAAGGTGGTTAACGGAAACCCCGCTGAGGGATTTTGCGCTTGGTGCGCATTTCGTGGACGATGCATCTCCACGGGAAGTCTCTGCTTCTCACCAGGACTTTTTCGCAGTAGGGATTTAACTGACGTACGTCATAACTTTCTGCTTTATTAAATCGCATACCAATTGGAGTCATCACTCAAAAAAAAAAAAAGACATAAACTGCCGTGAAATCTAGTTGAAAGTGAAGCAAAATACCCCAAAAGAATGCTAGTAATGAAATGCATCGAAGAGAACATAACATTTGAACATTTAGTTATGTTTTAGTAAATTTCAGGCGGTTTCATAGTGGTCGAACATAAAACTGCATGTTTTCGGGTGGTTTTAGGTGGATTTAACGCGTTTTTAAGTTCCGGCACTGTCGTTTTCCAATTTTAGTGCGTTTTTATCAAAGTCGTAAAACCAAACGTAATACAGCCCATGTTTGTGGTATTTTACAAGTTTTTTTACTCCGTTTTGTCACAATTCGAAAAAGCCATGCGATAGCGAACTGACAATGACTACAGCGAGAAATAAAATGCAACATAACCAATTGCAGCAACTAGTCAACTGCCAATAACAGCTTCGTAGACGAGAGAATCTGAGAATGCTGGCGCGTTGTGATTGCCCTCACGCTGCACTCGCCACGAAGTCTGCAAACGCGCAAAGTCATAAATTCACTGCAACAAGTAAATTACTACTTTTATGGGGAATATTACGAAAGGCTAATATTGCCAACCTAAGCGCACGGCGCACAGCAACCCATTCTGATATTATATGTTGCGAGGAGCAAGAGAAAATATGCGAGACGCGCACCGCGTCGATGGCGCGATTGCCAGTCGACATTTTTGCACATGGCGCACATAAACAACGTGACTTAAATTAAGTCACAACGCGCGCGCCGATCGCACGGGCACCAAGGGATAAATCACGCAATGACACACCAAGATCTAGATCCGCTTGAAATTTATGAAATGAGAGATTTCTTATCACAACGATGGAACGCTCAATTGCCGCCAGTTGGCTTTGTTTGGATTTTTAATGCCGCCGATTGAAGCGCAACAATCGAAAGGTAACTCAAGTGTACACTTCATTAACGAGTTTCTTGTAAATCTTCTTGTCACGAGACACAGCTTGTATTCGTATATTAACAGGAATTAGTTTCTTTTCAATCAGTACTTTTACATATTCGAAGTGACATTTCAAATGCTATTTTTAACGCAAAAGAGTCAAAAATCAAAGAGACTTGCAGAGAAGTTTCTTTTGGTTGAAGAAGAGCATTTCTAGGTATATTTCCTTTAGATTTTAAAAACCCTCGAATTCTAAGAATTTTGAGCTACATTTTAGTACATCTGCCCTAGACAGCCGTCGAACTAAAGTAAAAGGTCTATTTTAGGGGCGTTTAGAGGCGTACTGCCTAAAATGCCGTTACGGGTACATTCGAAAGTAAAAGATTTTGAAAATTTGCGAAAATTTGTCTGCCAGGTTGTCCCAACTCTTCTATTTTGA
Organism: Diploeciton nevermanni; assembly: GCA_027575565.1. Taxonomy (NCBI): domain Eukaryota; kingdom Metazoa; phylum Arthropoda; class Insecta; order Coleoptera; family Staphylinidae; genus Diploeciton; species Diploeciton nevermanni. Next base: position 2,394,608 of record JAODIE010000006.1, read on the forward strand.
TTTACGTCGACTTTAAAGCCATAAATCCCTCATAAACGAGTGTAATGTGATGATTCGAGATGTTTTCGATTGATTAAATCCGGTTATAGTGTTTACCCGCAAAAATAACAACGGGAACGCATCCACCGCAATGAATACATTTTGCACTCGCGGTGGTGATACCCTCATCATCTAGTCTTCACCTCCAACCAAACACGTCCATCAAACACACCCGACGCCCCGATTTATTTGCATTTATTCATCACCGAAGGACATCCATACAAAACACACTGTATGCCAGTGGTGTTGATTGTGGATTGGTTGATCTGCGACAGCTGCTCCCGATTACACATTGGACTCATCTTTCCCATCCAGGCTGAGAGAGTAAGGGTTGCCGCCGTAACCCTCCGCGTGTAAATTCACTTAAATTTACTTATGCGTCGATTATGATTCGTTTAAAGCCGACGCACCGCCAGTCGAAAATAGAACCACCACGCGCTTCGGAACCGCTTCGGGTACGCGCAACCCCAATGCACGCACAGAATGCATCAAATACGAACATGCCCGGTGCTGTGTGAGTGCATTCAGCCACCCTGCTCATTCGCATTCATATCGCATGTGCCTCTGATTTAACGGGGCTGACGTGTAGTTTGCATACGCCGAGACGGACACACATCCCCACACGGCCACCCCGCGCCATCAAAACACAGGATTCATTCACTCGGGAATCGCAAATGAGTAATTATAAAGTCAAAACGTACGAGGAGGCAGGGGTGGCCAGCGCAACCCTTTCGCTGTCGTTTTCGTTGTAGCCGTTCCGCAAGTCGAATATAATATAAAGGAAATCTCCCTTTATTCCGACCATTATCCCATCCGGCATCTTGCTATCCCGACGCGCCAAAAGGGGTGAGAAGATGATGAAATCATTCGTCGTGCTGACGATGAATGCACCAAACGGAAGGGATGATTCGATAATAAGTTATTGCGGAAACTACAAGGAAGCAAAGCCCCGACTTACAATTACATCGCTTTCCAAACAAAACAGAACCAATGCGTGCATTACACGAACTAACTCAATTGCATCATGAATTCGGTGGAATTCACTTTATGATCCGAAACGCGCAAGTGGTTGTTAATTAATAAAAAGATTAAGACATTGGTCTTAAACCAATGTAAACACCCACATCCGACGCATTCATTGCCGGGAATAAAACAATGCAGAAGCTGGATCGTAAGTAGATAACAAGCGATAACAAAGAAGCTTCTACTGTTTGGCACGCACATGTGGTGGGTGCTTCTCTTCATCACTGTTGAAATAGTAGCTCATGTGCTGTAAAAATTTTATAACGGCAATTTGTAATTTTATTCCTGAGCATTTCGAGAGAGATCAAGTGCGAGTCAATTTGAACTGAGTGCGCACATTTCGACTGGTTGTAAAATAAAAATGCGAGCGCGCAACCCATCTAAATGTTTGTTCATTAAATTGCATGAGGACATAATTCTAACTAACTAAAATAAGTAGTTGATAATTACAATTTGATGTAAGGTTAATATATCGCGCAGACTTTTTAAGGAAATTCCAATCACTTTATGCTCGAAAAATGAAAATTCAATAAAGACAAAACTTCCAATTGTTCTCAACGTAATACCTGCTTCTGATCATAATTCTTTTATGTTTTTCTATGTTTTACGATCTGCGCATCTTGGAATTATTTATTAACGCCTCAACGATTTTTATTGCCACGCTTATAGCCATCTCGGAGGCCATTAATGTTTAATAAACTAGATAACTAGTTTTTAATTTTAATGGCACACATTGTTTTGTTATAATATACAATATGTTTCCATTCCTCGGCTAAAGCTACATCGGTACTTGACAGTATACACTAAGATTTTGATGAAGACATGTGTTTTCACTGGTTATCAACGCATACAGCCGATAAGACTAATCACACACTGTATGCACACATGCAACCGCACACTTGGTATAGATGCGCTCTAGGCCCAAATAGGTGAACAAATAGACACATTCTGGTCCTGTCTAGCAGCAGATAGAGAAATAACCCAGCGAATGTTTATTGTTGTGATAAGGTCTATTTGATCATTGCTTACTGCTTACATGTGCTTCGCTAGAGGTAAAGTTTAAACAAATCCGTACGTTGTTGTTTGCATTGCATATCGATTAATGATTTCGTCGCACATTGAAAGGAAGCGGAAAGAAGACACTTGTGAGGTGTTTACTGCCGAGATGGTTTAATAAATGTCGCGTGGGTGTGCGTCAATAGGATGTGTGCACATGTCATGTACGCACTTGAGAGGATTTATCAATGAGTGAGGCAGTATTTAATTAGTATTTAAATAACAAACTGTAGAATGTAATAGAATGGAGTGTTTTTGTTGCGAGGTCTTTTGTATGGAGTTGTTTCGAGGTAGACGGTATAAGATAAGATGATGAAGATAATGCTGGAGACACTTACTTGTTTGGAGAAAACGGCGATGTCTTCGTTGAACGACTCCGAAGAGCAGACGTCACCACCAGCCACGCCGGGTTCACGCGGTGTACACGTCGCCAGCTCACATTTTTCGAATATCAGTGCTAGGAGTGGAAATAGTGGATGTCTGCAAGGAAATTAAATACTTATATACACTGTGTATGCATATAGAAAATCGCTTGACGTCGAAAATAATTTGGAAGCAATGCGAACGATCGATTTGTATTGCGCCGACACTCGGCGTGATTTACGAGCGCGAATAAATGTCACTAAACGGCAGTTCTCGCGCGTAATACGCCTGTAATCAACGCCATAAACATTTTCGGCAATTGTAATACTGCTAATTACTAATTATCCACATGCGCGCCGAGAATTAAAGTTCAATCTCGACAAGTCGGATATGAGGAATGTGACGAGTCCGAGTGGCCGTTAATGGTGACCTATCGACCCGCGAATTACATCCATCGCACACCATAAATAAATCCAATGCACAGTAGAAACAAAGAGTCGATCCAATTGTAATCATCATCATTTACATGCCAGCGCAATAATGACAGCCGCGACGCGAAAACGAGCCGGGAATAAATCAACGAGGGCAAAGACAACGCGCTACATCAAAATGATGGTCGTTGGATAAACGTCCCGCCGACGATTTGCTTGATTACCCCTAGAAAGCACAATTTATTGATCAGAAACTTGCAAGACCGAAACATAAAGAAGCAACAAAACGCCGCTAAATTCATTTCATTTATGTTTTAATGAATAAGCTTGTTTTTTGCATGGTTGAGCTATCATCATCAACTCGCACTGTGCAATACCGTGATTTACATTTAATAGGTCGCTGGATGCTGAGCTGTGTACTGTTCACAGTTATGCTAAGTATAAATAAGCACGCTTATTGATTGCGATTATTGAGACGGAGGAAAAAATAAACATTTTCGAAATGAAAAATACGCGATGACGACGTGAATTAAAATGAACGTAATGTGCAATCAACGCGTGACAGCTAATAAGATATGCGCTCGTTGGCGCTGCGCTGTTTATTGCTTATTATCTTTCATTATTGCAACGAGCGTTATTTAAAAGGCAATATGAAAAAGAATTCGTCGAATTATGCGTAATTATGTCCCCGTGTTGTTTTTGTACCTTGGGCGGAATTCCAGGCAATCAATGCCTTCCAATGAGAAGCTAGGATGGACATACGCCATTTTGCAATTTCATAAACATAGAACGTTTGTTATACACGCAGAGAAACGCAGATTTCCTCAGCTACAAGATATTAAATTACTTATTGTCCATTGGTTTCTGGGCATTGTGCTTACATTGTGCCTTTTGTCTTCCTGACCCTTTTCCCTGTGTTTTCATCGCCTGCACGCTCATTGTACCATCGTAATGATTGTCTGACTTAATCCTGTGCGCGCCGCCATCGACGACGCAGAGGGTAGGTAATTGCGGGCGGAATAAATGAATGAAAAAGCAAACAACTCGCCCACAATTATAGCAGCGCGTGTGAGATACGCGCAGCCGACGCTGAACGTAAGAACAATTAAAACGCCGAGGCGATTTGCACTTTATTCTCATTACAGCTGCTTCTTCCTTCCTCGCACGAGAAAGGAGCACAACACAATCCAGTTAAGGGTTGGCCGCCTGCTTTCATGAGTTTCGTGAAATTCATTTCAATTACATTCAATTGCTTTTCTATTAAAGTGTCATCAATGTGAATTAAATTACCGCTGGGGAAAACAAAGCAGTGTACCACCCCACTGGAATTGATAAGGACGAAAATAGTGCTTTGAGGGCGCATAAAAACGCTTCGTGAATTTATAATGCTTAATTGGTGCTTCATAATAGCTAAGCACGTTACTCAAGATTTAATCGATGCCTTTAAGCTGAAGGCGGCATCATTTGAGCGCAAGATGTAAAATTTCAATTTAGTGCGTTTCACGCGCATTTCGCGCTTCGTGCACTTTTTGTACACAAACCCAAGCGCTGTGCAGCAAATTGTGTTTGCTTTATTTAATTGGTCGTAGCGAGGCATAATATAATTTTTAATGCCCCCTGCCACTTTTATTTCTCCCTGCTACATGTTGGCAATGTCGGAAACTTTCGGCGGCACTAGTGGAAAAACAGAAACACGAGCAGCCAGCAAAGTGCCGGGCGTAATTAAATTTTATGTGCGGTTCCAATATACACGCAATCAACAACAAAAACTATGCACAAATTTAAATTGCTTTAAACTTGTTTGAATGAATACAAGCTTCGCATGGCGTAATTAAGCGACACCTTCGGGGCGTGAGGAAATGCGTTTGCTCTCAGGTGTAAATCCATTCCTCAACCGGCGGCTCTTCCTCATTTGCTTCAGTCAACATCAACCGACGCACTTTCCGATATAGACAAACATCGAGTCAGCGCTTGAACGGGCGAGACTTATTGTTTGCTCAGTTGCGTTTTAATTTGTAATTAAATTTAATGACAAGCGTTTACACGCTGCGCCCGCCGCCTCACCAGAACGACACACGACATTCTGCCAATTAGCATAATGCGCACGCCAACAGTTCAGACCGCAAGACGACCTAGCAAACGAATATCAAATGCTGTTAGTGCCATTGCGATCGGAGTGATCCATACAAATCAATGGGGATATTAAAAGTACGTTGAGTAGGATGTTACATAACAGTTTCAAGCAGCGGCGCGCGGAAAGTATTTAAAAATGGTGTTGCCTTAAAATAACTACGTGAATAATTTAGAATGTATGTTAAGAAGCCAAAGTATTTTCGGAAATTGTTCAATTGTTATCTAGGTATTCGAAACAGGAACGATGAAACTAACAAATCAATTAACTATATTCAAATCACCAATGTATATGACAGTCTAAAACGGGAACGGCATTGCTAAGCTTTATTCGTTTTGGACTTCTTGAACTTTTTCAATTTTCATTCTTGCATGAATTTTACATAAACTGGAGGGTGCCTACAATCCATAAAGAACTTATCTACATTGCGGCTTGGGCACTAAACAATTTTCATTCATTTTGGGAAATTTTGCATCCCGTTGAGACCCGGAGATCCGGAAGACACTGAGGGAATTTGAAATATTCTGCTTCCCCTTCTTACAAAGAGAGATAAACTTAACTTCAGAAGGGGAGCAAAGTCAAGCGTAAATAGAAACAAATCAAAGTGATCGGATCAAGATCAACACAAATAAAGTGCTATTTTTGTCATAGGTAGTGTCTATACCATTAAGATTATTTCTTCCAAATAAACATTTTATAGTCCAACCAAAATGTGTAGTTGCTACAAGTCCAGAACATTCCAAAGAAGATAATTTAATTTATGCACATGAACATCAATTTTAGTGCAGTGTGCATCCAACCCGAGAAGCGTGGTCGTTTTACCTCTTTTAATTCAGGCTTTTTTTTTTTTAATAAACCTACCCGTAAATGGCGTCTTTATCCCGCTTGCCAACGTCAGGAACTGCGCCCATGACGTGGTTCGCCGCCGGCGCCACATGGTTGGCATGGTACTGATGCATAGCATGGTTCAGGTGCGGTGAATGGTGTATAGAGGGGCGGTGCGCGACGTGAGGCTCGTACAGGCCTCCGCCGCCCGCACCGCCATCCATGTAGCCGGGGTGAATCCCATCGTCGTACTGGAAACCAGAAGAGCATAATCAAAAACACGCGGTACACAACATTTTGAGGTTAATAACATCCGATAAGTCACATTCAAGGTGAGGCTAATATTGACGAATGCCTCATAGTAGGGATTAAGTTAAGCTAGATGCATTATCAGCTGTGATTATGAACGAATCATGGCGAAAACATTGTTGAGTTGTGGATGTTTCTTACAGCACAAAGCCAAAACAATATGGCTAATCTATACAGGGTTATTACTGAATAAATATTTTGAAATTAATGCTTTGTTGCGAGGAGGCCCATTAACGTTGCCTCGATGTTTGATTTGGAGTACAAAATAAGTTATGCCGTGTTCTGACATGTAACAAACAAAAATTCTAACTGAATGCCATAATTTCAACTTGGGAAGCGTGGAAACGAACACAAAACATCAATAGCAACTTAATAGTAATTATTTGGATAATTTTGTATTTTTCGAAGAAATAATCCAAAAGGCGAGAAGTACACCAACTGACATCGAAAGCATGTTAATAATGATTCTGTTATATTCTGAAAGAAGGAGGGAGCTGGTGAATGACTGTCTGCCCCCCGCAGTGTGTGAGTGTGTTGCTGGCGCACATTTTAGAAAATGTGTAGTCAGCCTGACATTGTTCATAAAAAAATAAAGAACACCGGTAGCGAGAAGCTACCTCGTTGAACAACACAAGCGGCGACATGTGGTAATGACGCCACGAGTGTAAACCTCATGAAAAATTCAAAATCGACGCTCGAAAGCGCTCCTGATGCGAGTATGTTATTGAAAACTTGCGTCGAAATGACTCGACAACAAACTTTCAACCAACCCACTTTAAACACATTTCCACACTCTGCCGGAGGCAACATGGAGACATAGAAGGAATCATTTCATAAATATGAGATAAAGTTTAAACAACACACAACAAACCACAAATATCTTCACAAGCTGTAAGGGAATTGATTAAGAGCACATCATAAGGTCGTAGAAAAGTTTGCCAATTGCTGGCGCGAACCTGCAAGCGAGTTGCAAGTTTGTAACATGTTTGAATGAGGGGATTCTGTGAGGGTTGTCGTCACTAGTGCACACCTTTTTGACACGAGCACACAATTTCCCTAATTTATTTACATGAAATTTTTACGCCCGCACTCGTGAGTACTCATTCCACACTGACTTTATTTCGTTTTTACTACCAGCTCTCGACCGCGGTGCGCGCTGACGAAACGAAATTTTACGAAGCGAATTTTACGAGCGCATAATACATTCAGGAGATGGGCATTACCCTATTACCCGGCAGATAAACGCGTGTCTTTCGCATCCACATACATCCTTCATGCTACCACAAATCGAGAATGATGTCAAATGCCCAACGCGTCACTCTTCAACAAGTTGGCACAAATTTCCGATTTCATACATATCGCACTCGTAAAATACGCAGTTCGCGGCAATCGCGATTCGCTGCCATTTACGCACATTACGCGCACGATTCGCAATTCATTCCAGAGGCATTAAATCGAAAAACAAGACGGCACAGACAGGACGGTACGCACTGTGACGTAAGAACGGCACGTCAATTTAATGAATTATTAATTACCGAACCAGCAAGTGTGCGCCTTGCTGCTATTAGACAATTTGCATATTAAGTGGATGTGAAAAAGACAGCCAACATCAAATGTTTCGACTTTAAACGTATACATATTTATGACAGCATTAAGTTAGCGTTTAATTAATTATTAATCAGTACCCTCTTGATTTGGACTCTTTTCTATAAAGTCGCCTGCTTAGTGCAGTTATCAACGTATTGTATGGCATAATATCACTCAGGAATACACACAGTTTTAATGGGTTTTAGCAGTTAATTAACTCGCTTGCACATTGCAAGTTGTATGCGTTTATAGTTGAGTTATCTTTATACCCCAATAAACTTCTAGTGGACCAATTGTGTTGCTGAGTGGAGTTAATTTTTGATATCCTAATGAAATGGGATTTTATCTTGGTCATATTGAATTAACACGCGCTAAAATTGCACAAAAATTTGTGAGATTAGAGTGGAATAGTTACGTAAACAACCTAGATGCCCACCTAGAGATTTCCAGTCATGTCTTTGTTTGTAGCAGACACTTTATTACAAATATAATGCATTAAATGGTTTACGAGCATTTTATGAAAACTTCACTGAGCGAGCTTCGTGAAAAACAGAAGACACCAAGCACACAAATTATAGAGCCTACTTGTGGTGCTTGTAAATAATCTTCGCACATGCGTCCCAATGACGGTCACAAGTGTGCGGTAAATTAAAATTGAGATTTATTTCTTTCCGCTATAAATTCCGTTTACACTCGCTGGCGCAAAATTGATATTTATATCAATCTGGATACCAGATTAATATAAAACTAACCTGCCAGTCTATTCAGTAGTTCGTTTGTTTCGTATTTTGTTTTCTCTCAAATAGTTTCGTCTGGCTGCTGCGGTATGCCGTGGGTTCGAGAAAAGCATTCGAAAATAGCAGTCGCTCGTCGCTTTTTAACGGAGTTTTGTCGTCGTTTGGGACATAACTAACTCGACGCACATGTAAAACGCGTTGGGATCAACTTCTCTGCTCGTCCCGTGTCTCTCAAGCGACGAGCGCATCGTTTCAATGCGATGCTTTCATCTGCGAGCACTTTTCACTCTTCGTCATTTCAAACGGGCGCAAAGGCGACGATCTTAAAAATAGATCCCTTCGGGAAAATCAGTAGAAAAAAAAAATATACAAGCATAGACAGATTATGTGCCGGCAACAAATAACAAAAAACTAGAGCAAAAAGAAGAGTGATCATCAAGATTAATAATTCTTAATTTCCAAACGTCCACAACTTTGAGAAATATTAATATAATTAATATACTGTTTGATCTATTTCCACGATAGCTAAATTTAGTCTCACATTTTGGCGTTGGCATCTCGTCTCTTCCTACAGGCACACCAAAATAAAGCACTGGCGGCGCAAAAATCGAGATAAATCTTAACGCAACCTAAGCGTATCTCTAACCTGAGAGTGTCACTATCGGGACAGGTCGGAATACATCTCCCAAATCGAGCATAACTCCATCCAGTTAATCCGGAGATCTCATGTCCATTCATAAATATCACCCACATTAGTGGCGAAATTAATGCGCAGGAATAAATATCAGAGAAATTAGTAAATCGACGAGAAAATTCCGAAATAAATTTCAGGTGTTTGAGAAATTTATTACCACACGTACGGCTGTAAAATATTGCGCTGAACATGAGCAGCAATTGTTCATGGAGTAATTGGAATGGGATATTTATGCTCGCCGAACTTAAACAACGATTAAGAAATCAAGGATGGAATTAAAAACACAGACGTGATTGTTTGCCATAACATGAGGCCTGTGAGAGAATGAAGTGCATTGGGTGAGATTCAATGAACGCGCACGTTTGTTGGATGTTGGAACGCGAGACGCGGGTGGCGGCAAGAGAGCGTTGATAGTGCGTGAGTAAATTTATACAAGTCGTAAAGTCTGCGACCCACATGTGTCACAGGAGGTTTTTTATGGGGTTGATCTGCAGAAGACGTGAAATAATGTACATTGGAAATCCGACGGAAACTCTAGAATTGAATTTGGAATTTTCACACATTTTAATTACACCTCAATCCCAACTAGCCATGAATCACAAGTGAAGAATTATTACATTTGCCATATAACAATTTGGCGCAGTTGTTCTTTGTTATCAATAAAAGCATGCAGATGCTTGAAAGCAACGAATCTAAATGTTAATGAACGCTAATAAAATTAATAATGCGCGACGTATTGACCAGACTTACTCCTAAAGCCCGCGCACGACTTTTTATGCACTCAATAAGCAAAAGTAAATGGAAATTAATTTATCAACCTTGCGTGGAGTGCATTAAGTGTCACGATAAGAACCACTGCACGTTACTCATACTTGTCTATCAGAAGCACATCAAGTTTGTTGCAAACATCGGTTGTTAAAGTGCATCTCAGCAATATTTGCTCAGCCCTTCGTGTAATAAAGACGATTCGCAACACTGCACAGCACAGACGCTATACTGTGCCATAAAATCTCACCCGTGTGACATTTGTTTTTAGGTGAATTACATGAACACAATTATTTAGAAATGAACAAATTCACTTAATCCTCAAAACAATTTTTCCACTCCGTTACGAAGAAGAAAGTGATTCCACGTCGTTATTAATTTAGAGATTCAGTCACCGTGAAAGAATAGCTTTTCTTAGGCAGCTGCAGTAGCAATTGCTTCTTATATTTTAATTGGGATGATGTGTTATCGCATCGATTTGATAAAAACCTTGTAAAGTAGTAATTTTGTTTACCAACTCGTAAAACGCAAATTTCATTATGCAGTAATAAACTGGTACGCCACCGTCGGCGAATGATTGCACTACACAAATTACCAACCTAACTGTGAAATACACTAAACCGTACACTTTTTTCCGAAATAATTTGCTTCAATATCTATGCTACGATCACTGGTAATTTAAAAATAATTATCTCTAAGTACTATTTGAGGATGTAGCAAGTCCCAGCTACTGTTGCATTATCCGTCGGATCACTTCAGTTTCTTAGTAAACAACGCACGTCTTGATTTTCACAAGTTGTACCTTCATTCTCTTCCGCTCTCGCTGCGGTTTGCCTCCAATTCATTGTAAAACTTTGATTCCTAAAATTTGTCCTCGCTCGATCGGAACTTTTATCTCCTCCCGAGCCAAACACGGCATCATGATGCGGCGAGCGCGCGTACAAATCGTGCCGTTTAGATTTTCCCCACGACTGCGATAAAGTAATTCGCTTTCCGGCCGTTTTCTCCGCGCTCTCATCCGGCTCTCCCCAAACGCTCAAACCCCAATGCATTGAGAGCGCCATCAAAGGCGTCCCCACGCAGCAGACTATCAAGACCATATCAAGACCTATCAAATTTTACTTCCTTGTTTTAAACTGCCGAATGAATATTTAAGGCAGATAATTGTAATTCATCAATGTTTTTTCCCATAGAATTGCATGCGAAAAAGTTTAATTTGATACGAAAAACACAATCCGAAGTAGTTATTCTCGTAGCTTATTTTAAATGCGCAGCATCCGACGGCAGCTAAACGCAGACTCGAAAGTATGCACAACTTGTTCAACGAGTCCCGAGAGTTGCTATCTTCAACTGCGGCGGTATAAGTTGATCCACGAGATGCTTTTAAAAACTCGACGTCGGTAAAAATCTTTCAGTTGAATGTCTAAAAATCAAGTATCCTAACTTGTTGATAAATCAAGAACTAGATATTCTATGGTGATCAATAGAAATAGCTTACATTCCAGGATGATATTCAGATTTCCGAGACAACTTAAAAGCATTAGTTGAACCGTCTTGGCCTTCCACATGCATATGAGGAATTATATCACGAAACGACAGACGGCAAAAAATTAAGTGCCAATTCATCGATTTTAAAAGACTTCCTCGCGTTCCAATGTACCCTCTTAACGCCACCGGAGCAGCAACTTACAACACTCAATAATTATTCTCCACATCTAATTACTATTAACTTGCAGACTTTATTGCCGCACCGAGAAATTGATAGCGCGCGCATGTTGATTTAAGTCCGAGGATTTCATGTCCGACCACTTGAAATCACATTAGGTGAACAATAAATACCGACTAATAATTAATTATACGCTTTAGATCTATATAAATTATGATCTAATGATATGGGCTATAAACTTTTATTACTGAGATACTACTTTTCGATGGGTTTCGATTGAGCTGATGGCTTTCCGACGGATCAACATGTTGACTGCATCAAAATATGCAGAGCGCGATTATTAATATTCGCCAGACGTTTTGTAAAAATCACTCCGACTTGTTTCACCACGCGTGAGTGCATTGTTAACTGAGTGCGGTCTCCATTGTAATTATAATGTGTAATTATCTTTAATGCTAATTCTCCTCAGGCCTCCTAGACACTAAACTAGAGACTCATCAGCAGTACACGCATTCAACTACAGCTCATTATAAAACACAATTCCTAACCTTCATGTGTTGATGATTATCAAGAATATGACTGTATTCTTGCATCTTTATCTGCATCTATTTTATGACCGGTGTGTATTGAATTGAAACCCTTGCTATTGACTTATGACTTGTTGGGGGGATTCGGGTGTTGGTATGCCGAGCCGACGGCGCGCAATTAAAGTATCAAGATTTCCGTCCTCTGCCGGCAATCAAGATTTATGTGCATTTCGTGCATTATGTCTGCGCGCACAATGCTGAAGAGCCAGTCCGGCGCGTAGAGCATGCAGCCAGCCACTTTTGTCATGTCACTGCCGATGACTCGTCCCGACGAGCGAGCTGTCTGTCCTTCCGAGAAGCGCATCGTGCAGAATATGAGCCACGAACGTATGAAGGATGACAAGTCAGGTCAGCTTGGCATGGTCAGCGCTTGTAGATTTTGCTAGACCGCGGGTTTTCCTTATTACAACTGACTTAGCAACTGCGATCACTGTCTAACACAATTGGTATTGGCGTTTTGGCGCGTTTTTTTTTTTTCCGATGTCAGATATACACAACTCCACGGTACCGGTATGGCTGCATTGCATCACTGGTATGTGGTAGTATCCTGGGTATAGTAGGTAGTAGCACTGTAAGACCTTATGATGCACTTATAACCGAGGCCCTTGTAGGCCGCTTAACTTGCGATGATATTTGTGGTTGGCAGGTTTGTTGCGCTGTCGCGTACCCGCTGAGCCATGAAAGCCCTGGCCGCCGGCGCGCTGGGGTATTCTGAAGCTTGGGCCACCGTGTCTCCGGTATCGTACACCTTGGGGAACGCAAAACACACTACACACACTCGCGACGCGTGGGCCTGGGCCCTGGTGACCGCTTGTGGCGGAGCTGGAGCACACTCTGGCGCACTCGCGTAAGGCTAGGGCTGCCGATGGCGGCTGTCACATCACACGCGCGGTTCGGTCCACGTGGGTTCACGGACGACAACCAACACCTGGGGCTCTCCGCCGAGAAGCGCTCGGCGCTCGGATTTTGCGAGGAAAAACGACAACACGGGGTGTACGTGCAGAGGTCCTGCGCGCTCCGCAGTCGTCTGCCAACTGTCAATCACTGCCGTTCGCGGGGGCAGAGTGGGGCTCGGATGAATGATCTGTCAAGCGGGGGACACACCTATCGGCCAATGGGAGGCGCCTGGCGGGGACGCTTGCGCAGCCCGCCGGCTGAACCGGCTTCTGAAACCAGTGCAACTGCGCAAGCTTACTGCCCCTACCATCAGCAACCATGGGCTCAGTGTGGGGAGATGGAAGTTCCGACGGCATCGCGACGTTTGTTCCTACGGTCATACACAGACGACGAGCCGGCTTGTTCCGTCGCCGTGCGCCGGCCACCATTGCGACGGCGTTGACAAGTTGTCAGTGCCAATCAACGGCAGGGGTTCGCCCGCGCCGCCACCACCGGCGGCGGCATGCATCCTCTCTCCGTTGCACCTCAGATGCCGGAGAAGGCGCGCCTGCTTGCCCGCGGTGCGCAATGAAAAATGATCGAGTCGCGCGCGCGCTCCGGATAAATCTTTCAAACACCCCGGCACATGACGTAAACAAGTGATACACCTCTGCTGCTGACATCCGAGCGTGCCGGCGCACACGCGTCGGGGGCCAGCTGATCCCGTCACTTCTCGTCATTCTCAGACTCTAAGCCATCCAAGTAAACATGTGCAACTTTCAACTTCCGAAGCATGCGCTCGTATTTCCAATGCAAAGCTTCTGAGAGAAATCTGCTCTTTCATTAGGATGGTCTTTTATGCCAGGTTAGGGTTAGATCCTACATTTAAGAAAGTAAAATGTACCTGGTCTTGGCTCAACAATACCCCTCTTATTGTCATCGCTACATTTTTCAATAATCGCATTGTGTTGGCATTCAGCTCGTTGCCGGAGGTTTAAAAGTCGAACAAACGTTTTTCCAGGTATTGCAAACCATCCAATTTTGCTTTCCTTTACAACCACCTTGACATGAGCATCCCTAAGCAATCGACCAGAAAAAGTTAAGTTTTACTTGTGCCAAACATATAACGCAGAGCACTAAACTAATTTATGCGATTTTTGTTTATGCACAACTTCACTAAACAATTAAAAAATAATAACTCGAATATTATACACAAAAGAATTTAAAATGCTTGACTACTATCAGCTTTCTGATAAGCTTAAAACAGAAAATACCAAACAATCGTCTGATTGTTGAAAGTCAAACTGAATTATTTAAATGAGATAGAAAGAATTATTATTACTCTATATAATTTTTGGATTAAATTTTATTCAATAAGTGAACTTTGCTCTGATGATGTTTGTAATTATTTACGATGCTTTGATAAACTTTTAAGGTTATTCAATTATATTAAGAGGTATTCTATAGAAGTGCGTTGAGTGTGTTAAATTTAATGTAATATTTTAAATATTATCATTGGTCAATAAATCATCAAATGAGTCAGAGAAAAAATTCACTTCACTTTGAAAGCGAAATCGCCCGCGTGACTAGTTTATTGACACTGAATTAAGAAATGAGAAGATTCCTAAATAAATTTCAATGTTAGATGACAATTTGTCCAATGTGGTTCAAATTCTGCTTTCCTCGAGCAAGCTTAATGTGACTTTTTATTTTTTGATGAGATTTAAAGTCACTGCAGTAGAATACGACACGAGATCAGTTCAGTGTCTCATTAAATTCTGCATTCAATATTTATAAGTGCTCACAACTATTTGATATAATAACCAAAGCTGACAATCTAATTATGAAAATAATCCATTTCATGTGTTAATGCTGACAACGGCGTTGCACAACTGGACACAACAATAAACTGACATCATAATTATTCGTCCCCTTTAATTATTATCTACATACAGTTATATCACCTGATAGAACCTGGTAGTTAACGCAAGCAGGATAAACCCATATATATATAAATTAAAAATGATCAATTATATCTCGCTTATTTATTTAATTTAATATAATATAATAACTTGCTTGGTTACGCAGCTACCGGAGCTTTTACACAAATATCACTTACTTAACTTAAAGGCTTTCAATGTAAATACTGCGGCGACACATTTTATGGACTTTTGTTTAACGCGCAATCAAGGTACGTGAAGGATTAGCTTGTGCAAAGATTACTGAATTTCCCAGTCGTTACTACATCAAATGAGTGTTTTCCTGACTTTGGCCTAATCCAAACGCAAAAGCCCGAAATCCGATTTGAATTTGACATGTTATCGGTTTTGGAATTGCATACTGACATGCGAAACATTCAAAGATCACAGGTTACAACAGTTAGTTTTTCACTACAACATAAAATGTCAACTGAGTATTTACTTTTTGTGGTAGTACATACATGGATTGCTTATTTGATGATTTCCTTCAAACTCTTTCCAAAGTTGTTTTTTTTTTTTCAGGTACACATTGCTTGGACGGCAAGAAGCGATGGCACAACGAAATGGAGATGCGCACGTAGTATTGAGCTAAGTTCATATACGAGGCGTAACCGATGTAAGAAGGTATAAATCATTCGTGGCCGTTACTCCTGTCACTTCTACTTTGAGCCACCCAGGCAAACAATACACAGTTTGAAGGAAACGTCTCTTTCCGAATGAAGAAAATCAGGATTCACACAGATTCTACGAGAATGAGGAGGATAGTTTTTGTACTTTTTGGGAAAAAAGAGTAGAAATTATTTGTGCTAATTTTTATTTAATTTAGATACGAAACTAGTTTGTCCTTCAAATATTTTTATTTTGTTTTCAAGTTTCTTGATTAATACGGTCAAATCTCATTATTATTTTTTAAATTCACTACACATGTTTAAATTAATTGCATTTATCACATTACACAAATGTTGGAATAAGATAAATTACAAAAAAACTTGATTAGTCCTTAAAAACTCTCGTAAAACGCCAGCGTGCTACTAAAAAACAAGGAAAAAAGCACTTAGCAACGTAATTCCGAATCACGCTGCTGAAGCACACTAGCAAACGAGCAACTGATTGATTTTGATAATTATGTTGACGCCATGTTCGTCGATTAAATTAATATCGAGCGTTTAATTCGCATTTAACGCTGCGTTTTTAACCGACTATGGGCGATCTTCATCGAATGAGCATAATTAAGGATCCAACTTCTACTCCGATTTAAACTTAATGCGTATTTCAGGAGGTGATTGGTATTATTTATGTTAATGTATTAAAATGTGAGCTTCGTATTCAATGCGTAAATGGAATTAAACACCTGTGAAAAGAAAAAAACAACACGCATTTTCACGACATCTCGTGACAACAGGGATAACTAGAGTGCAGCTGTTGAATAAATTCAAGTTCAGTTGAATGTTACTGATATTTATGTTTTTCTTATTAGCATATTGTTTTAATTATGGTGCACTTCATATATGATTGTAATTGGAATTGACAATGGATCAATTGGTTCAGGTGGTACACCGCTACTCGATCAGCAGCAGTCAGCGTAATTGCACTGAAATGAACCTGTAACAAATGATGACGGTATGATCGTGCACTTTTTCGCCGTGTGCGCGTTTGGACGATTATTTATTTTCGTCTCATTGCCGTCACAAATTTCAGTGCCATCGGCGACCATGTCGTTACACAATTATTAATGCGTTTATAAACGCAGTGCGTAGTGAATGCCAAGCTTCCTATGCGAGCACACGATGATTTATGTCAGTGTGTCGACTTTGGGTAAATAAACTTAAGTGGCGAATCGAATACTGTGCTATTATAGTATTTGCAACATGATAATTACCTTCGGCAACACCTACATATGATGCGGCATGTTTACAGCTTTCTACATTGCAATCTGAGAGCAAATGCCGTCCCAGGTTTGACCAATATTTGCTGTTTGAGGAAGAATTTCATAATGATGTGTTAATGTCAGTGTTGATGATGTGTCTAGTTATTTTCTAGTGTAGACCCTGGTATCAAACTGAAAATATTTGCTTGATATTTCCGTTAATTAGTCTATTTCCTTCTACTCCTCTTGTCACTGGTGTCCTTGGATGTGATTCTAAGCTGGGACTTCCTCCTGACATCTGGGACAAATCTGATGAGAGCTGGTTGCAGACTTCAAACAGACAGGAACTGATGATACTAGGTGTGAATGACACATATGTCTTCCTCTTGCTGTTTGGTTTTGTTTGCGTTTGTTCGACAGAAGATTAATTAAAGAAACTTACGTTTATATCTATTTTTAAAACACTGGAAATATTTTTTAATTTTCAAAGAAATGAAAATATATAATGTCAAGGTGTAACTTTCAATCCACACTGATCTACTCCTATTATATAATTTCTGACTTTACTATTGTGCTGTCTGTTGGTCTAGTGTGGTCCCCCGATTCGTCTGATTCAATTTGATCTGATGCATAATTCCATCTCTTGTATTAAAAACCTGATGTAATTCTCGCTGCTGTTACTGTCTGCAAGGACGACAATTGAGCGATTCGAGTGCACGCACAATTTTCGCCGCGATTGTTCGGCCCTTCTCGCATTAACCTTCCCAAATTGGGCATTGTTCGTGAGCGCGGCCGAGGATGGCAAAAGATTCCTAAAGCAGAAGGGCTTGGGGCCGAAAACGTGTTACCCGTGTTTGGTGATTGTCCTCGGACGCTTTGTCACTGGCATCTCTTTTCATCCAGTGTCGGACGAAAATATTCATACTCGTTTTGTGCGAGCTGCGGGTATGAAATGCCGACACATTGAAGACCCCTGGACGTAGGGTCACCCTTCAGAGTTATCGTGGTGGCTTTAGAACCCTTGGTATATACATGCTGTTTGCCTCTTTGAACGGAATTTGTATTTTCAGAATTTCGCACGTTTATACATCACCGGCGTGTGCTGCAAAATGTATCGGATATCCAAGTGTTGGGTCTTGTGGTCCTCTCATATTGCAATGCTGGGCGAAACTCACTTCCTCATTGGGAGCAGATGGTTCAAGCTATTGCAACCACCAAATACTTCAAACTGTAACAACTGTTACAAAATATATTAAGCAGAATAAGAAATAACAAATAATAAATTATTATTTAATTATTATAATAATATAATTAAAATTTGCGAATCAAGAATAAAATTTATGATTTTTTAATGATTATCTAATATAATTAATTGTGCATGTGTTGATTAAATTAATAGCAAAAATTATTACATATATTTACAGTTATCTTTACAGTTATAATAGCACCTGGCGAGACGTCCTTTGCTGGCTGCGATGTCCGAGTGGTTAAGGAGTTTGACTCGAAATCAAATGGGCTTTGCCCGCACAGGTTCGAATCCTGTTCGCAGCGTCCCCTGTTTTCTAATGAAAATATTTGTTGTTTTTTTTTATTAACAATAAATATTTATTTACTTTTATTTACATTCAACATGTTGCTTCCTAGTTGTGCATTTTTAGAGAACTGCTAATGTATACGCGAACTGCGTATTAGCATAATTATAGTTATTTTCTCTTGGTAACCATCATATATTTATTCAATTAGATGTGCAGTAATTTACGTACAGTACTTTCAACACTAAAAACAGAACAAATTAATGTGGATATGATGTTGGTATGGAGATCACCAATTGAATATTAATTGCCTCATTAATTATACCAAAAAAGTGTAATTCCAAGTGAAAATTGAGTTTTACATATTTACACAATGTGAATATTATCAAAATAAATAAATTCGCAGTTATGAATGCACCCTATAATATACTCGTTTGCTTGTATCTTTTATGTGACTTATGTCTGTGAAAATCGTCAGGTGTGCATGACGCGTTTATTTTGGTGCAATATTTCGTTTGCATGCTTATATTATTCCTATGGGGGCCAATAACAACACTATTTTTATACAGCTATTTATTTATTTTACACGCTCATAAAATTCAAACCCCTCTTATTATTTTAACACTCTAAAGCATAATCTTTTTACCTGTGACTAAATCATCATTATTAAGAAATTTAAATATAAGTTAGAAAATGTGAGTAAGTGATAAATTTAATATTATTATAATTATAGAATAATTGATTCTTTTACTATGCACTCTACGCATGCATTGCTGTAACGAACCTCTTGTCTCTTTGACGAAGACATACCTGCATTTACTCGTATCTAAAGTGTAATATGTGCTCATTAGATCACCTATCGCGATCGCGTGGATAGTTCGACAGTTGACTCGGCAGCGTTTGTAAATGTCGCGCTTATGTGGAAAGTACAAATGGGTCAAGGATCCCCATCGACAACAACGGACTAACAAGATCTTGCTATTGCATTGAATTGATTAAAAATCGGTATGCACGCAGTCGATGCAACATGTGCAATGAGTTTCTGAAGAATGGAAAACTTTTTAGCTCGGCTCACTTTCTATTTTAATTTAATTCTCCGTCCTTCAGTTCCTTTGAGCAAACATTTGTTTTAAATCTGTTTACGTCTTCTTGAAATATTCACAATTTGGTCTCATTAGAGACCTGGTAATGAGGGAAACATTAAAATATTTAAAAAGAGGGATGGTAAGGAATTTCATCATTATGGGGACACTTCATCAGTGAGGTAGAGATGAATGTCTTGGTTGTCTTATGAAATTTTTTGGTAGATATTGTCTATCCGCTTGTCACTGAGCGTGACATCTCTAGTCCCTGGAATATTAGTGTTTTAAATGCATCTTCGTTAAGTCTTACTTAGGTTTAAGTTTTCACTTTTCACTCGCTGCTAAGACACAGGACTAGCGCTTGTTCTAGGGTGAAAGCTGAAAGGTGTAGACATGTAATAAATAGTCGCATAATCCTCATGGCTAAATGGATCTTACATTTACGTTGGCACCCTCTGAGTAACATACCTCATACGCCTACAAAAGTAAAATAAAGAGATCTTGTAAATATTTTTCACAACTTATCTCTTTTTTACTCCATTTAAGATTATTTAAGTTGTTTTAATTTTAATAAATTAACAATTCTTCTACTTTAGCTGTAGTAAAGAGACAAGCCATGTGTTTATCTCGAAACTCACTCAGCAAGATGCCAAGATCTCGCGACTTCTGGCTAGATAAGATCACTTATGAAGACCTAAGAAAATGACGAAATAAAAAATATGAGACACTCTATAGAACGTAAACACAACCAAAGTACCAAGAAAAAGAAAGTACCAAAATAATCTCCGATTTTCACTTCTTGGTTGCGAGAAGTACACTTGCGTCGCGTTAAACTTTCATGCTGAAGGAGGTAGGTGTGTTGATGCCACGGCTAGTAAACGTCGGTGCGCTCTCCCTGTCGTCGTCCTTGGCGTGGATCGAGTTTGATTTTTAAGACACTTTACATCTCATTCGAGCTGACGTGGAGTGACGTGCGCAAATTGAGCAAATCACCAGTGGCAGGCGACGCCGCGTCTCATCCAACTGCAGGAACGTGGCGCAAGAGGAAGAGCAAAAATGTGTAATGTGAAGAAGTCTTTGAAGAAGACGTGGTAGGAGCACGTCCATCATCTCACCCAGCACTCCTGGCAGTTTTGCTGATATATGTAATATTCATAAATGTTCCAGTAGATCCCAAAATGTGCACTCAATACCTCTGGTTTGTCGTACATTACCTCTGTAATTTGTCTTCTCTCTCACTTGACCAGCTGAGCTCTCAGGTTGCGTGGCGGATGGATAGTAACGACTTCATAAAGTCGAGGAAGTTCCAAGTCATGGTGGACTATCAAATACGCATTTATCTTCCGCTGCCGTTGGTTGGGGCGTTGAGGTAGGTCGCGTGTGGCTTCGAACAATCATTAATTTCTACCAGAAGCATTGCAGCCCCCGGGGCGGCCAGCAAGCGTAGGAGGCCGTCATCTTCTGGCATTATTTGCTAGTCGAGGTGTCCAGATTCTTGAGATGATGTGTCAGGCTTGCACTTTAACACTCTGGTCTAATCTCAACAATCAGAAAGTCGCATCGAAATTGATTTTCGCTCTATGACGTCTTGGAACAATCACCACTTCGATTATGATGGCAAGGTATTTTTATGAATGATTCAATGTGACTTTAGTTTTATGTGCAGCATGATGTTATATATGTAAAGTGTAGAATTAATTGCTATTAAACATTAATATCGCGCTGCCATGATAAGATTTTACAGCCCCATGGCAACGTTAAATATTTAACGATTTTATGGGCGGCACAACGTGTGGGATCGGTAAACATGAGGCGTCTAATCAGTCGACAAATAGCGCCACACAACTACGATGTTGAGCAAACACGACTTCCAGTGTTGAGCATAATGTCTCATTCGCTCAAAAACAAGTCTCAAGCAATAAATTATACGACGGGAACAAATAAGACGCAAAATAATCAACCCCAAAACACATTAAAAACACTTAGACATCTTATTTAGTTGTGCATTGTGTGTTCTTGCATGCAATGCATCGCATTCAACACAACAACGTTTTGTTGCTTGTCGAGATGCATTACATGACAAGTAGGTCTTCTTTTGTATACAACCGTACTTAATTGTTGCTTGGTTTCACTTTCACTCCAGCTGGAATGTGTCTAATAAAATTTGGTGTTTATTGGATTTTCGATAAAACCACTAAAAGTGTGTCATTCTTGTGCTATCCCATTATTAAACATCAAGCCCACTCAGATTTAGTCGTGAAGATGATTGTACTTTGTGGCTGACAAATTAAAGTTTTTACGTTCCCCATTTCTCAGCAATGTTCCCACATCCTATATCAGATGTGTACGCGTAAGGCAAAACGTAACAAAATTATATAACGCCACAATAAAATGTTTACGACCCAATAAAAGCGCTACAAGATAAATACACAATAATGGCGCAAACAATAAGCGACCCTGCTGGAAATAGGAGTACTCGCAGTGTCGAGTGGAATATGTACGATTAAAATTACAATAACGCATTATTCTCGCATTCGCGAGCAAATTGAATTGCATTGCGGATGGCGCCGTTGTTATTCAGCTATCAGACGTCCCGAGGTAAATTGGCTGATAGCAAGAAGCAAGTCATGTTAATTCGTTATTCGAACGTGAATTAAATTTATGCTGGTAAATGTTTTTAAAAATCTGTAGATTAATTTAGAAAATTAGAAATATTTCACATTTTGATGTGGCATATCTCTGAATGGGATAAATAAATTATAAACAATGATACTCAACTTCCACTTGAGAGTGGAACAAAAATTATCATAATTGACTGCTGAATATGCCGAATATTCACAGCGAGAAATAATTAACAATTAAAAATAATTAAATATTAAAATTATATGGACATGTTGCTGTTTGCTATTTGCATTCAATCAGTTTTATTTATTTACATATTCGTCGCTCGTGATTTATTTAATATTTTAATGCATTGTGTTTAATTTTTCAAATGCATTTCAATTTGGCTGCAGTCAAAATATTTCATGGTGTAAATGTTTTATTTAAATTATATTTCAATGCACACCAAATGTTTTCAATGCTTTTATCAACTTTGAACTAGTAGTTTGCCATTGAGTGGATTGGGGAGGACACCCTGTAGCTTTGGGTTTGCAGTTTCTGCAATTAAATTACACTATAAATTTTAAAATATAAATAAAAGCAATTAAATTCATTACGGAATAATAAATATTAAATGCGAGCGTGGCGCGCCATCCAGAGGCCATTAAAGGCCGTCATCCGGAGGATTCGTATTTTATCCACCCAATCGACAGCAATGTCGTCCTGCAAATACGTCTGTGCAAATGTTATGGGCCTCAGCGTGATTGCAACTAATCGACGTGTCATGCATGTTTCATTTCTTAAAAGCGAAATCTTTTTGAAGTTTTCATAGGGTTTCAACAATAAATCTGTCGCAGAATTTGTGAATTTTTTATTTTGATGTCTTATAACCACACTTCAGTAATGTTTAAAAACATGTTGTTTTGCAGCAAAGTCAAACAAATAGAATATCAAACCATGTTTATGAGTAAGGTGATATGGATTCTTTGAAATCAGTTAGGCTAGCCTATTGCCGTAACTTACAACTTTTTTTTATCAAAACTCAATAGTGTCATAAATATTTTGTAGTAACATGTTATACTTTTTAATTTTGATCAATTTTTCTATAACTTTACTACTTCACTAGAATCTAATAATTCCCACCAAATATTAATTAGAAAACTTCAACTTGTTATTATATACTTTAATTTTCTTCTTCATTGACTTTGCTTAAAAACCTACATACCCAGTATGAATTATACCTTAAATTTGACTTTTCTGAGCGCGTTTTTTTCCGATTTCATTCATCCAAACTTCCATCATTTTCGTCTCCCCTAAGCTTTCGCACGGAGCCGGCGGCAAGTTGAGTAACTTTTTACCTTCTTTAATTCCACGTCGTATTCTGCGTCAAGCGCATTTTAAACTTTTTAAACTTTTTATTTGCGCGAAAATTTTGCCAAGATCTTTTTCACTTCGTTCCCCGCCCATTAAATCGGCGTGCTTCCGCTTCTTTTCCAATTTGAGACTACGCGTCGATATGCACACGGCGGTGTGAATCCAGAAGACGCGGAAAATTCGAAAGAGTCTCAGGAAGGAAGCGCGTATAACTCCAAGGGGGAAGTAATAGAGAAAACCGCACCATCACCAGGGTAATACTCGCGTGCACGCCCGAATAGAAAAGCACGGTAACGAAAATTGCACATTAAATTGCTTTATGAATTGGAAGAGAGCACCGGCAACTCGTGCAATGTTAGTTAGATTTTCACCGCGTCGTGTGCGCCTGGCTTAAGCATGAAATAGAGTTCCGTCGGAAATTTTTGAAAATTCAGTCAAGTTTCGATATTGCTAAACTTTTTACCAACTTCAACTACCGCAAGAAAGAAGGTTGGCAAATTCACTGATGACTGTCAGATATAATGTTAGAAAAGATTTGAATATTTCAAACTTAGAAAGTCAGAATGAGATGCTTTCATCTAATTCTCATTCCCAAATATAGTCAGTTCAAATCCATGGGGATCTGTTAATACAATCATGTAGGTTTCACATCACGTAGTAATAACTGATATGACTTTTTGCAGCAATAACATGATTATGCATAGTCCCCTATCCTACCACCTACGTGTGCAAAGATGAGACTAATTATTTGATTGTGAGGGTTCGTCCTTGGTTCTTGTCTATTGCTGCAAAAATGACCTGCATAGAAACGACCTAATTACCTCTACATTTTTCCGGATTTCTTCAAGGGTGCCAGAAATTGCTAAATGCGGATTTAGCTGACCCCTAACATGTTTTCAGGAAATATTTCTGTTGACCACAACGCAACCTTTCTTGCTTTTGACGCCGACTTTGTTGTTACACACGACTAGTTTCCCGCCCCATGAGCCAATCAATCCAGTGCGGTAATGTGTTCCTTAATGAACCGACTCGACTCTAACTAATAAATAATCAAGGTGCTCGGCTCTTCGCCGCTGTTGTGCTGTGCGAGCAGCGACTCCTTGGAGTTGTTGGAGGCATATAACGGCTCCGATATGGCCGGCAGATAAGCGGCCGCGTCGCTCGACGGGGGGCACCGCATCCCGCTGACCGACTCCGGGCCGTAATCAACTTTAAAACCGAATAAAATATGTATTATGAACGGCGCATGAATATTCTCATTCTCACATGCTGAACACGGAGAACATGCAATGTAGAAAAATGAAAAATATTCCAAGACGAAGAATAAAATAACAAAGTAAAAAATAAAAAGGCAAAATACTTCCACTTAAAACTTTTTTCCACTTTTTTCTATCTCCATGATTTAATTATAAGAAGCCTTTCAGTAGGTGAATTCTGTCAATCCACTTTATGTAATACAAAACTGCTGTAATTTATTTACATGAAGCTACGCTGCGTTTGTTTAATGAATGCCAGCCAGTAGGCTATAAATATTTAGTGTTAAAGAGTATCTAATTAAAGGTCTTTCACATAATATCACGCAATACCACCAAGTGTTGTAAATCTTTACTTTCAATACAATATATACCAGCAACATATTCACACATTCCACAACACACTGTATAATCCCCGTTCAATTGTAGCAATGAACAGCACCAGTGAGGAGCATGCTGGTGCAGAACATAAACGCAAAACTGGTAAAACAATTTAAATATTAGTACAAACTTCAGCAATGCCAGTGAGATGCATCTCTAAAAATGCTTTATTTTATTCTCTATTGAACGTGCACGCCGTAGCGTCTTCTTGCCGCGCGTAACGTGCGTACGAAATGGGCGCGTTTGTTGTAGTCGTAATTTAAGAGATAATCACCGTGCGCATTATTTGTTAGAGGCGGTTTATTCTTCCAGCGCGCCCGGGAAGCGTACACAATGTAAGCTATCCACCTACTTGAAGAGTAGATCAACTTTGTGTTGTAAACTCTATAAATTGCTTGTAAATCAGAGAAGCAATGGTAATTTGATCCATAGGAAAGTGTCGACTATGAACATATTTTTACTTTTAAAGTTTTTAAGTTTCCGTTACATGTTTAGCTTTATTTTTCACATACTAAGCTGTTTGTGGTTCTCTTCAGCATCCAACCTCTCGATTTCAATTTGCTTCGGTTTGGCAGTCTGACTTTTGACAGACATTTGTCGAGCACATTGGTTAGTTATGGAGCTCAACACCCAAGAAAAAATGCAAAACGAATGAAAGACGAAAAGGTGCATCAAAGAAGCTTGAATACTTTCGATGAGGGATGCTAGAGCTCACAAAAAAGGTGGTTGTAATTCTCTGAATTTTGTTTGAAATTTTGGCAGCGTCGATAACTTCTCCGCCTACATCTGAAGTTTTCTGATGCATTGATTTACAGAGTTAAACCAATTAATTCTGTTAGAAAGTATTTTTTTCGGCAATTAATTTAGGAATGTTGCAACCAAACAAAATTTGCTTGCTTCTGGTATATCTATCTAGACTCCTGCAAGTGAAACATATGTACTGTATGTTCGGTAATAGTGCTAAAATAAAAAGGGAAAGAAACTACATCTCGGAATAAACGTCAGCGTAGACATTTGACGAGGGTAATGCGGGCTTACGCATTCATATAAAGTCTCCGCGCGTACATGTAGCAACCGCTCGGGGTTGACCCACCCCCAAGCACCCGCATGCTTTGAGTCTTTGACGCGTCGAGAATTTTCACCGACGCTGAAAAGTCACACGCGGACGCCCCATGGGATGCGATAATAGCCCAGCAGCATGCGGCGTATCAACCACCTGACTTGGTGTCGCACTGTGCGAACAACGCAGGTAAAATTAGAGAAATAGAACCAACAAAAAAATTTACCGAGAAATCGAGTCCGAGCTTGTGAACAATGCGGCCAGTTAAGCTGATAAATCCAATTCTTCTTTAGCCTACCTCCTGTAAAAGGGGATGTCCCTGAGTTAATTCCTCAATTCCTCCAATACTATTATATTAATTTTCTTTCAGCACTCAAAAATGCAAGAAATTAAAATTTTTCACTTAAGCTCTCTAAGCACCATCACACGTTTTTGGTTTATGTGCCACACTGTATATAAACAGCGGTGGATTTTATTGATTTATTGCACTTCTTAGGAGGATTAACTTGTCTGAGACCAATGGAAACTTTAAGGTCCGAAATTAACTTCTAAATTAATCCTTGAATATTAAATTATTTCTTCTACTTAAGCAGTTGACAAGAATTGGAGAATTGGTTTTCGATATTCTTAAATTGTGAAACGAACTCAATCAACCTATTGGATAATGTAAGGTTAGCACCCATGAGGCGATAAGTGCTGAAAAAGGCACCAATGAAGAGAGCGTTCCCATTTTTTGGGTGCCGGCAGAGTACGTAATTGACTTAAACCATTTCCAAACGGCAGTTGCACCAATCTCGTTCTCAAAAATAGTAAATTACACCTTTGTAGCTGCCCAGTAAAAGGCTAATGGTTAGTTGGTAGTAGAACCATCGATATAATTGCATAATTGTATAAAGAGGATGATGTAATGTCTGTTATGTGTGTAATTCATGACATGGTGGTAATCATACAGGCCTGGCGATGGAAATTACAGATAGCGTTTAGGGATTGGGTGATTGTTTGGTGGTTTCGAAAGGTTGTGAAGCTTTTATTTAGTGCGTTGTTTGAAATTTTGTGATATTGAGTGATTTATGATGAGTGCAATGTCAAACAGTGCATAATATCATTGCTCAAGTTCAAGCATGATTTATTGGTTTAAGGTAGTTAAATTTTAAGGTATTTATATACTTAAGTAATTTGACAAAGAGGCATTAAAATCTTACCAAAAAATAGCGTCAAAATTAGATTCCACAACAACACACAACTCGAAAATATGCAAAATTCAACAAACAAATTCTGACAGATGCTCACAACACTTAGGAACTATATTGAATATTCACTATTGAAATCGTAAAATTATGAGTTGACGCGATTTCGAAACTTGAGGTTGGCGGATTAAAGATTAGAAGACATCTTTAAATAATGATTAAAACCACTGTTAATTAAGAGCTTAGTATCTAATTTTTTTAACTAAATCTCAAAAGCTGCTGCTGCTGCTGTAAGAATAGTCCATTAAAATTGTTAACAAAGAAAACAAAGCATAAATTATAAATTCTCATAAAGAAATTAACTTACTTAGTGCCTTGTGGTTATTAATTAGCACATTTGTATTTTTTGAAACGGTTCTACCAAAGTGTGAGTACGTCATTATACCTTTATGAGGGTTTATCGCAGTGCTGACATTGTAGGACAGTGTTCGAGACACAATAAAGTTAATTATGATCGTACATGCTGGTCGCACTTCACAATTACGTACCCTAAGAACGGTCACTACTGTCATTGTCTCACTATGTGCTATGATGAAACCCAATTGAAACTGAAATATTTCAAAAGAAATTAATTTTTGTACACTCTAAACGACTTAAGTAATATTTAGGAAAATTTATGCAACCACGCCTTATATATCCAGAAATGGAAATATCTTGGCATTGTATCCTTTATTAGTTTGTACGTTGTTGCGTTGTTTTCTTTTTGGTTGAAATATGTCCTTCTAAGTGATGCGTGTCATTGTGACGGTTTGATTTGTATGTTGAACCTGCAATTACAACATCTCCGCCGGTGTGCAGTGGCGGCACCCTGAAGTAGATTTATGCCGTAGGGTCTCGACATAAACAACATCAGCGGCTTGAATATCGTTCATTCATTCGTCGAATGGACAACTGGCCCGAAAGTGAAACGCAATAGTTGCCACAGCGTTGGGATTTCTAGGGTGAGTTGCGCACTTTGGCGGTTGAGAGGGTTTGCCCCTTGATTTTGACTCTTGGCGCTGCGTGTTTTTTCAAATGATAATGAACAAATGACGAAATGACACCATCGTCAAATTTCCAGCTTGCTGCATCTTGCTCACTCTTCTTTGGCAAGGGACGTCTAGGGGTGATGGTGTGTTAGAGGGTGAAACCCTTTTTGGCAGTCGGCTATACATCCTTTTTTAAATGAGTGTTTAGAATCAGTGCATCTACAACTATTTTATGATAAGGATGGATTATTTGAGACAATGACCTTCCAATTCGAAAGTAACGCAGAGAATATTATTTATTTATTTAAACAAATAAGTGGGTATTGGGATATTATTAATTTGTGGTGAAATTAAAATTTATTAGGATGTTTGAGGAATACTGGTTTACTTTTTTCACTGAATTTGAAAGCATCTAAACTCATTAACTCACGTATAATGCGTTTCAAATGCAACGAAAACTGGGGTCAAAGATGTTAATAAGCAGATAAAAACAAATTTGTTTGGTCGAAATTAGAATTTCCATTATAACACAGTATTGATGAATATGTTGAATAAAATTAATAATTTAGCATGTTTATCACTAAAATCCCCAACCCTTTCTTTTACTTTCTAAGTACCTTTAAAATGGTGGACATTGTCTGTTTAATTTAATCACATTCTTGACCAGTTGCAATTGACTAACTAGTTGAAGGGTGCCAACATCCGAATTCGCTTATTTGATGGCTCTAGAAAGCATTCAAATACATCAACAAGGGTTGAATGCATCCAAGCAAAAAAACAAATCTCCAAAGAATCGATTTAATGGTGTATGAACAAGGTGACTGAATATTAATTAGATTTTAAGCAACTCTTGCATGTCTTTTTTATTCTTCTATCAGAAGATAGTAATTCTAGATTTATTTTCAAGCATTATTTGCAACAGTTATTTGATTTGTATGAATTCTACTGATCTTATCTGGCGCTGTAATAATAAAACCCTGTTTGCGGTGCCATTACTTGACTAAACACACCACCGCTGGGCAGCACACATGCCGCTCGGCGGGTTGCCTCCGCTGTGGCTCGGAGGCCCGACGTCAATCACACGTCAAACCACTGATTGCTTATTTACTCTCAATAATCCGTCGCATAATAGGCACAGCTTTGCGCCCTACGATGATATTGTGCAAAATCGAAAAGTGACGATGTTTGCGTTTGGCGTATTTGGTGAAGATCGATGTTTAATGTGCATAAAATGCTTCTGGCGACGCAAATGCAAACATGCAATAACTTATGTGATATTACACTCATTATCGATGTAGATGCGCCATTAATTTTACGGACCTTTTGATTAGAGATAAATAATGACAATAGATTGAAAAATGACGGATGTAAAATTACTAGCTGAGAGTATTATATGTTATATTTGTTAAAAATTAAAGAAGGAATGGAAATCATCAATTTTCATACATTTTCAACAGTATTTTAATTTCTTTCAAAATACAATTTTACACTTAATTAAATTAGAATTCTATTTCTTTCTTCATAATTAAATTAAATATTGTGGTTCAGTAATTATCCTGGAGTTGCAACATTTGGCTGTAACTCAGAACATATCAATGATAACATCGTTTTTCTTTCTCTATATAAAAAAACTAATAATAAACTTTATCTCGATTAAATAGAAGATTATAAAATGGTCAACTAAAACTCAAAATGTTGTTTAGTTTGCGGTGAGACAAAATTTGATTACTTTACCTTAAGATTCTTTCTTCTATATAAATGATAATAGTTGAAAATAAATAATTTTTAGAAATATAACCACTAGTTTTGTCTAATAATTTAATATATAAATTGTAATTTCAAGGTAGTGTTTCACAACACAGACATATTTCCTACATAATAACAATATTTGTGTTACAATAAACATGGTTTTAGCAAGTACCCCACGTGTGCAATTCATACGATAATACGAAACATCATTAACAACAAATACCTCCCATAAATAAATAAGCTCCATATAAATATTTCACTCAGCTGGTATGTATATGTGTTCTATGGCACTCGACGATTGATAGAATCGTTGGTCGCTTAAGTAACGATTATTGCCACGACTTGCCTCCATTTGCGTTGCCTGCCTGCATGCCAGTTGGAATTCTACATTTCTACAAGGCTGTTGAAGGTATGAAACTGAAATACTACTAATGCCTGCTGGACTAGAAACTATGCTTCAAAAACGATCAGCCATTAGCTACACGAAGCGTTAATGAAGTCGTGACAAAGATTTTTCTCTTGTCTTAATTAAAGATGATCTTTGGTGAAATAGAAAGCAAGGAAACTGCCTCTATGTGAAGTATTAACTTTGTAAGAATAATATCCTCCTCTTGAAAATCGGATTTGATCTTTTATTTGGCTTGAAATTTAAGCAAGAACAATGTTTTTCTTTTAATCTTACTTCTATACTCCCATAAATTGCAACTAACAATTTTTATTATTCAAATTAGTTTTTCGTTGTTAAATGTTGCAGATAGAAAATGTACATTTTATTGGCCGATCAGAAAATCAAATTGAATTTGCGTATTATAACTTGTTTGGTAATTAGCGTCGTGTGGTGGGCTAGTATATACATGGTTATTACGTGAAATAATTTCATGCAACATATGTAAATATGCACGTTTTATGGAATATGACTTATTAGCATCTCATCTTTTCTGTACAATTTAGTTGTTGCTAACAAAAATGCTTTTTATAAAGTAAATAGAAGTAAGGTGATATCTTGATTGGAATCATGTAAAAGGAATAAATTCAAATTAATTAGATTAGAGAATCTATCATACCAATTAATTTTAATATTTATTGCAAAATGTAAAAAAAAACACTGAGTTAAAAACACCCGCATTTACAAAATATTTAAAAATATATAATATAAAGTAGAAAACATCCAAAATATACTGTTTTTCTCCTTGATATTGCAGAAGCTATAACTTATTTTGTTAACTAGTATAATTCCAAATTATTATTTAAATTGTTGTTGCAACTTTGTCCAGACATACAATCAGGTGATATTGAACTCAGGAAATCACCATTGTACAAAACAATTAAAACCAAAATGGTGTGTTGTGAGTTGAGAGTAGAGTAGAGTTGTGCATTCTCAAAAAAAGCTTGATTTTGACATTGAATTACATAAAAACTACTTAAAACAAAATTGTTGTTATTGAACCTAATTTATCATCATGTATTCCCAAAATTCAGAAGTTGGTTGTAATTCTTTTTAGTAACAAAACCACCAAGGTATACTTCAAACTTTAATGAAAGATTTTTGAGAAATTGAAATTCAGATCATAATTATGATTTACTTATTCTAAGTCAGTACATTGAAATAAGTTAAGTGATATTCAGACTAAGATATAGAACAGTAATTATTATTATTGATTGTCTTCCACTATTTATTATAAAAAATAGATCTAAAATATTATTTTTTCAAACCTCTATTAAGTTATTTCAATTAAATAAGCAACCGGCATTTGTGTAGTTGCTTCACTTGAAGCGTAAACCTAATTCACTAAACCATTGTAAATTACACTGGTAATTTGCTGGGTTTGCTCGAAATTTCCGGCCGTAAAAATCGCCGGTTAAGAAAACCAACAACACATCCTCATTCGTCCTATTGTATTATTGTGATTTCTGTCCCATCGCGAGTATCATTCGTCGGCGGACTTCTCGACGGTTTCCATACGTCAAGGCTCGTTGGTATTCAACAATGATGAGTAAAACAATGGAAATTCGCTCGGCGCGCTTGCGTTCGCAATATTCTACTTTTCTGCACGCAGTTCTACGACGGATGATGCCTAGGATGCTTGCCTAGTTGTCATCCATATTCATGCTGGCGCGACGGCGCGCAATGTTAAGCGAAATCAACTGAGCAGGAATGACTATTGAATTACGATATTACAAAATCCTTGTAATGTTGGAGTGAACAATAAACAACATAGCTCAAAATAAAGAGAAAATTATGATGATTATAATTGGTGTAATTTTTGTGTCATTTTGGTGTAATTCTATTTTTGTTGCGTATTCCCATGAGCTTGATTAAATAAGCTTCATAAACATGATGAAATTATAGTCTAGTAATTTGACTTTAATTTTGTTGCTTTGTATATTGTTATTTAATAGACATTTTAAAATTTTAACAGGATTAATGCATCTACTATTTTTTTTGAAATTTAATTTCATGAAATACCATGAATTAATATTATCTCTGCTTCCGACAGTCTAATTGCCGATTATTTGTTAAATTACTTGATTAACTGAGCATACTTCCTTTTTCCAGTCTTTTAGATCTCGGTGATTTTCGGTACTTGAACAACTGCAACTACTCCTTCTGGCAAGAAGGCTACAATGAAAATAAGATCAACTCCTGTTGGATTTCCCAGCGCGCATGTGCTAAATATCGCGCTTCTTCGGGATCGATGAGGCGCGCTTTCCGATACACTTGCGCAGACAGTGGCGGCCACGTGCGAGCTTGTCTCCCACTTCATCGCACGCCATTTCAAACTTTTCCCGCTCGACGCACACACGCACGCACTCCGCAAGCTGCAGCTGCCACACACAGGCGCGCTCACACCACGCCTTCGTCGCAATATGGCCGATGATGGTATTGGTAGACCTGCTACGCCTTCCTGCTGCACGCGCGCTTGACGGATTGACGCGCCGCAGCAGGAGTACGCCTTTCGCACCAGTTGCGCCAGTTCGCACCAGTTCGTCGTGCGACGTCGCAACGACCTCGCCTGCTACATCTCTACTCATGTTTTTCCTCCTGCAAATGATAGTAGTGTTGCCATATTATCATGTTAAATATACCTACATGCCCATGTGGTACACATTATAGTTCTGAAATAACATTCAAGCTACTTGTAAATTTTTGTCATTGGAGCGGATTTTTATTCGTCTATCCAACTCAACCAAATGTTGTTTCCTATAATCTATATTTCTTGTTTGGCTGAATCGCGTTGACAGAAATATTGCCGCACATAGTAAAGTTAAATGCTCCGTCGGCAGAGTTGATGGTGGTCGCGTTGAGGGCGATAAGCATCTGGGATGTTGGTGTAAAACTCCCGCACCCTGCGATATGATTTATTGACTTGGACACGCCGCCGTCGCCGCCGAAAAGCGAGTAGCGCCTCGCGTGCACTGACCTACTGCTCCTATTCCGTTTTATTTGCAAATAGAACCCAAACATCTAGTGGCGTCTATTAAAGTGCAAGTCATTGAGAGACCATTATTAATTCTGACAGTCAGCTGAGGGCGCCACAGTACGCATTTTTTTTGAAGGTCACGCTATTAACATGTTTACCAAATAGATCAGCTAGCAAGCAATTGAAATATGTTGAGTTAAACATTTTTAAGAATTAAATTGACAATCTGTAAATCATATTAAAACTTCCACTAAAGCACTATGCCAGGTAGAAAGTCAATGTCATCAGAAAGATTTATGGCGTTGTCTCTCCAAGCCAAGTGTATAAATTGTCGAAAATGTTTTGTTATGACTGTTTCATGGATGGGACCAGAGATACTAAAGTACTTGAAGCCTTAACAAAAAGGGCAAATTTTATAGAAGAAACTAAACTCGGTTAATTTCCTTTGAAGTGTTTATTTTACAAATTTGTACAAAGTTACAAACTGGCTTAAGCTCCTTTCCTTTCAGCCCGGAAAGTGTACATGCTGTGTTCGCATAAGATTGGAGGATTTTAACCAGTCTCTGGTAGAAGAAGTTACAAGGAGGATATTTTTTGACCACCCAGTGCACGAACAAGATATGTTTTCAAAATTAAATTTTCTAGTACTTGAGAGACCCATGGATCTATTTCACAAGCGGAGGTAGAGAGAAACTTGAGAGATGTGCCTCTAACTTGAATGTGGCATATTTGAAGCACATTTAAAAACACTGCGGGTCGTTTAGACGTAGTAGGCACACAAATTAAAATTCAGAAATTTGAAACTTATTGGAAGTTTTGAATATAAATATGGATCTTGTTGTCTACTTCAGCAAGAAGTGTGTAAAATTGGTTTAAAAAATATATTTTCAGATGTAAAAAATTATTAATTTGATATTGAATTTATACCTATGATACGTGTGCTTGTACAAAAGTAGGAAATCATTTGAGATCTTACATGACTTGCCAGCCAACCATCGACGATTTCCGGTAAACCCACGGAGCAATTCATATACAGGTTAGGTTCTAGTAAAGCAATTACAATTTAATTTTCAGCTAAATAATCAGCTGGAAGAGATAAGTTTTACTTGGAATAGCGTTTTTTGCATTTTCAAATCCACAAATTGGTTCTTTATATTTTTGTAGCTTCCTGTATATTACTACGTATCAAGTTGTGCATATACCGTGCGAGCCTCACGCGTGTAACCGAACGTATGGTGGCTTGGTTGTTGCCACCGCCCGATGGATGTGTACGCGGGGCGCGGAGGCGAGAGACGCCCGCGTGATTAATGACTGCTAGAAGATTGGAAGTAATTAAAGCGGGGCCCCGGGATAAATGGCAGCGGCGTTCCGTTCCGTTCGGTCGCTGCGGTTCCGGTAACAATGCAACCCGCTGCGCTCCGCTATCGCATCCCCCTACATCGCCAAAACCCGACGCGCGGCATTCACACACGGTTTTGGATTTAAATGAATAAAATATCCCAATGTTTATCTATATCGTTCGGTGTGTGCAAACAATTGGCGCATGGAAACCCAGTCAACTCAATTGCATTACACAAATATCTATCAAACAGCTCAACTAAAATTGGTAGATATACTTATTGCTTTCTACTTATTTTAGTTGTCGGTGCACCTAGCATAAAATTAAGATCGCTGTTGATATTCGTCCGCCCCGGGGGTTCCCGGCGGGCGCAGGTGGAGAAAAGAGGCGAGTAATAAATCCGCGGATGTCATGATCGAAAGCAGTTAGCCGCGCGAGCGCATAGGCAAACAAATTATGCACGCCGTGCCCCCAGTCAGCGGCTGATATTTGCATTTCGTGTCGGCCAGCAAGCGAACGCTTTCGATTTAATAGCCGGACGCCACCCCCACAGTGACCACCCCTCGATAATGACGTTCCAGCCCAGTTTTACCGCCACAATTTGAAAATCATGTTTGCCCTATCTCTGTCCGATGATCACCTACAGCACAATACTAGCTCAGTAACATCAAGAAATGGATATTTAAAAATCGAGCGCACCTTTTCTCTTTGTTGTGATCTACCCTAACACTATACGTACTTGTAACTTTGATGAAGAAACCACTGTGTATGATGACGCTATTCTACTGAATGGTCTTTTGACACGCTAGGTGTTCATGTAAACATATGATTCCATTAGCGCGGATTGAACCGTATGAGTAGAATAATCTAAACATTAATAAGTTAATAGAATATTTCTTTTTCGTTTCAAGTCAATTTGTGAGCTTCATTAATTAAAAATAAGCCAACTGTTTGGGGTAGTTTTGGGCCGAATAGATGAACCAAGTTAATTAATTAACGATTATTAAGTACAATATAAATTAGCATTAGCATTTTACGCAAGACGCATAAAGTTACTCGGTTAAACATGGAGATTTCCTGAGTTTGGGAGTCTCGTAGCGGATATGCTCGTACATTGCACACATTTCAAGCTCCCCTTTTGTTTCCCATCCCAGAGAGCAACCTGCTCGGAGAATGTATAATGTACTGGATGCACTACTACCTTAATGCGTTTTCTCGCACTTGCGAAGAAGTCTCTCAGCCACGGCGGTGGCGATAATTAAAAAAGTTTAAAGCGAGCCGGAGTTGAACCCCACGCCAAAAAAACTAGCAGAATTGAGTGCAAGTTAGAAAAGAATGAAAGCCAGCCGGGAAGATATTTTCACTAGGGAGCTGATAAACGTTACCGACCTGTTTCGTATGCTTATGGAGACGCTTTAAATTAATTCAAGACAATTTAACGAAATTTACAAAAATCCCAAGCTAACATAAAAGTTACGGAAGCAGGTGAAATCAATTTTAGTTGTTGGAATATCTTGTATCATCATGACATTGTTCCTTAAGCCATAGGCAGCTATGATAGTAATTAATGATGTGCAGAATTTGTCATGCGGTTGTTACGATGTTTGCGGCTGGTAAAACGACGATTCTTGCATTATCTTGTCGCCGTGGTTACATCGGCCAACCCCAACTATATCTGATGCCTGTCTCACTATACAACCATTACTATACTCTGCTTACATTCTGCATTTGCTACGCAAAGCCATAAATCCTAGATGTTAATTGTCGGTAAACGTTAAGTGCTCCCTCTCGTTACACCAGGTACCCAAGACACTAACTGACACCACTCCAGACCACTGGTCATTGTTGGTGGCTTGCTTTCATTCCATCGTGGCCACGAAGAATTATGAATTGCTTAGTTTGTTGCATCTTGTAGTGGCTTCGAGTATGCAGATGGTGCACAATTTGGTAGCAGTTCTACGGCAGTTGGTATGTCATGATCAAAATTATACGAAGCTCGTATCATTTATCGTGTTCTTCGTTCATCGTTGAAACAGGCGCTGACTGCTGGGCGGACTGGTAGCCCGCCACTCTAGATATTCATAATTGATATTTCATATTTATTGCTGATTGCAGATAGAGCATGATTCATGCGTTCTTCGACGCGCTGGGTAGTAGCTCGTTTGTTCGACTTGCTGTGCGTCCTTCGTGTGGTGTTAACTTACCTTGGTTGGTGGGTTGTGTTCATTGTTTCTGCTACGTGGTTACTGAGGAGTAGATGTTGTTATGTCGTCAGTACGGTCATAAACACGTGAATTAACTGTGCAAAACAAGTGTGTCACTTTTTATTCAAAAAATTAAAGAATGAGAACTTGAAACACGGAAGTTCTTAAATCATTATCATTTGAACAGTCGCTTGGTCTGCATTGAGCACTTCAATGTATCAAGAAAACACTGCCACCTTGAAAATGACCAAAAATAAATAACTTCAAGCAGAATTGAATGAATTGATTTCAAAATAATTTCAATATAAATAAAATAAAAGTAGTGAGGTAAAAAGGTATAAATATTTGAGTTGGAAAGGTTACCTACTTTAATATTATCCGCAGTGTATAAATTATGCATTGGAATATATAATTCCATGAAATTTGAATCCAAATCCAGTTTTATTGAAATTTAGAAACAATAGAGTTGCTATCATCTATTTAGAATAATGTAATGATTGATTTGTAGACAGTTCTATTAAATGTCATGGTTACTATAATAAATACCACTGATTTTCAAAATATTTCAAATAAAAAATCTCAATTAAATGCACCAACCTTAAATAGATAATTATTATAATTTTGTTCTAGTAATTCTATCAATCGTGTAGAATAAAAATCTAATTTTGTAAAACGTCCAAATAGAATTTGCTGGGAATGTGATGCCTTGCATTGGTACTAGATGCATAGCTAGCTACCAGGTGTACTGGTGTACAGAAACAACGAGCACATTGTCTCTAATCAAAGGTGACGCGTTCAATAAAGTATGAAAACGCGCCGGTGCCGCGCGGCGATGAAATATTCATATCGGGTTGCTACGCTACCGACACGCGTGATTTTCCGCCGTTCCCGAACGCTCTCGTCGCGTGTACCATGGCTGATGGGATGCGAGCATCATCGTCGCTAGGCCGAGAGAGGGCTCGTTCTGTTCATTCCGTTCGTTCGCTTCGGGATGACAGTTATTGCATTTTCGTTCGGCGCGCCATGCCGGAATTACTGAAATAACCATACAGTGCGTTCCACGAAACATCAACAAAGCTCGGAAACACTTTAATTTTCTGATTGAAAATTAACTTTTCTTCTCGTAGGTTATAAATAGGTGTTCCATTGCGCTTATTGGATTTGTCAACTTTCTATTACTGTGATGTCGTTGTTGGGGAGCTTTCCAAGACTCGCTGTAAATTTGTTGGCTTTATATAAAATGAATGTTTCATTGGAATGGCTACTGTTTGCAAGAATGCAAGTAACATGCTCGTTTCAGAGTTTCCCTTCCGGCCGCTCTCCCTCGCGGAAAAACGTCGGAAAACGACGAAATAAGGGAATAACCACATTCCACCCGTCACTATTAATATGCGAAGAGCAGGGCATGTCTAGACAAAAAAACAATTAGAGCAAAACGCCTCCCGACTGGTATACTCTATGCAATAAAATAAATAATCATCGAAAAGTAAAATCTTGCATGGTTACAATGTAAGCTGCCGGTGGGTAGACGACGAATAAACAACCCTACCGTTGCAGTCGTTTTAGAAACAATTCATACATGCCGAATTGCACCACCAGCCATTGCAAAATACCAAATATTTATGTAAATTCATTCAGTTGGCAAAAACCAGGATAGTGGTAGTTGCACCTGTTTGTGGGTTCCTGCTTGAAGTGGCCACTTAAAAGACATTTTAGCAATAATCCTTATTTAATTAGTTGGTAGTTATTGATAAATAGAAATTACTTTTCAACTTGGTCTTTGCGAGTTCAAATGCTGGTGGTTTAATGTGAATGCACTGGTGTAAAAAATATAAAATGACAACGACGCGCAAATTTATTGCTGTACATTTAATTATAACACTTGCATGTTATATGCGGTTCGTGCGTGCTGCTCGTAAAATTGTCTAATTGACTTAATCCATGATATAAATTCGTAATCGACATTTCTATGTATACGCTGTGGAAAATAAATGCGATTTGCTGTTTATATGCTGGCTGTCGTTATTTTTTTTTTGTTGCAAATAAAATGAGTCACAAAAATGGCAGTTTACGATAATTAATGAAGGGAATTTGTGAAAATAATTAGATACTTATTAAATTGCTCTTAAAACTGGAATAGCTAATAAATAAGATATCAACAAGTATACAATTTTATGAAATTTTCTACCTATCTAATATGATACCGAATGCCGATGAGTATAGTTACGAAGTGTTTAATATTCATTATGTTGATCAAACATAACTATAACACTTACTAAATATTTATTTATATAACGTCTAAGTATATTCAGTATACTGAAGAAGACAACAAGATGAAAACGTTTAATAGATAAATTAGTAAGTGTAAAGTTATGTTTCATTAACATAATAAATATTGTTTGATAGTTTTCTACTGCAATGCAAATTCAATGCTAAATGTGCGTTAGAGGGCAGCACCTCACAGATCCATATCTGGACGCATTGTTGTGATCAGAACATAACAACTCTTCTTTCAGTCATCCTCATTAGCTCACCACTATCTAGTCTAGCCGTATCAGAAGAATTTGTGTCGTAACATCAAACAATGCTTCTGGCAAATTTTGAATTAGCTCAAAATATCTTTATAATTTAATAGCTATTTTATTCTGTCGTAGTAAATAATCATAATTTAAATGATTCAATATAGAAAATAGGAAGCCAAAGAATCAGGGAAAAAAATTAATTAAAATATTGAATA
This sequence comes from Diploeciton nevermanni, assembly GCA_027575565.1. Taxonomy (NCBI): domain Eukaryota; kingdom Metazoa; phylum Arthropoda; class Insecta; order Coleoptera; family Staphylinidae; genus Diploeciton; species Diploeciton nevermanni. The sequence goes on from JAODIE010000006.1 coordinate 2,434,492, forward strand.
CTTGTTATTTAAATTTGGTATAACATTTTTAGCATTTTTATTGTACGAAGATTGTCTGTTTGAGGGCAGCACTTCTCGGATCTGTATAACTACAGACTAAATGCATTGAACCTAGATCTTAATTGTTTTGATCCCAAAAGATAAATAACATTTAAACATTGCATATCGCCTGTTGACTACTGGTCAGTGTCTAGCTACTCTAGTCACTCCCACCTCTCTATTCTCACCTTTGCCATAGCACAGCATAGTAGATAGGAAACGTTAAAGAGTCAAGTTCCTCGTCAAAATCTTTACAACTTTTTTATACCGAGTTAATTCCATGTTTGTGATAAATTAATAACAACGGCAATTAGCATAATTAGCATTCGTATCGCGCTGATAGCAGTTGTTTATGATGCTTGCAATGAGCGCGTTCGATGTGACCCACGCAATCTTCTCCTGCACGAATTGTTCAACAAAGTTGTTGCAACAACGACACGTGAACGCATTCAAACAAAACGTGCATACTAGATTATACGTCAGGTACATTTTAGCTTGTGCTGTGTTTATTCTTGATTATGTAAAGGTGCACACACGCGAATAAACAACGTCACTTTTTATTAATTCGCAAGAGTTTGTCTAAATGCAGATACTTCGTATACACTATATAAGTAATTTTATTATAATTGATGTTTCTATGTAAATGTATTTATTGGCACGCATTTCTCTTGTATCGATTTTTTTTATTTACGTTGAGAGAAGAACCACGCGTGTGATTGGAAGATCTAACTTATGATGGCCTCGAGCTATGTCTCCTCGAAAATTAACAAATGCAAATTTTGCGCTTAGTCTCGGAATGTCTTGAGAATTCTTGGACATCTAGTAATGGATGTCCTAGTAACCTAGTAATGATATTGATATAGTTGATATTGTAATGTTTTATAAATTTGCCAATAAATTGGTAAGTTATTAACTAAACACGTAAGAGACGTAAGAGTGTCTCGTTTAGACCATCGCTATTCGACTATATAACAAATAACTAAATTAGTATACTTGTTTTTGGATTAAATAAATTAGTTTGTTTTAATCAAACTATTATTCTAATGAGTTGAACTTTTTGAAAGATTAAGTATGTATTTGAATGGATTGATACGTTTGAGTCACATTAACAATATTGTTCACATTGTATTAAATTCATATTATACAAAAGTATTTTGCCGTTAACATGAATTAATGTGAAATGTTTGGTAGTTCTTGAGATAATAGCTCTCCAAGTTAAATGTGAATTGATTAGAAGATAACGCGATGATGTAAATTTAGGTTAGGTTCAAACTTAAAATAACTATTTAAGCACACAATATAATTGAATACTGAAAAAAAATTCAGAAAGTAAATTCAATAGTAATATAGTATCTAGTTTATAAGAATATTTATTTGACATCAAGTTGCTGCTAAACTAACTAATATATTTTGCAATTAAATACCATTTATTTATAGATTAATTTCAATATAAACTAAACAAATTATACTACACTAAAAACAAAAGTTTTATGAAATTTTCATGAGATATCGTTGCACTAATTTTTTGTACATTATATATACTTTTAATGTTAAAAGCGTGAAAAATATAAAGTCTCAACGACGAATAAAATTACCAACTTATAGTGGAATACATTTATGGAGCGCTCGTTATGCTAATAACGTTAATTATTGCACATGCATAATAATAATTTTCATCGCAATTAAAAAAGCGACGATGGCCAGTTTATAAGTGGACCTCACGCGGCGCACCCGCTCGTTTTCCTATTTACTCCGCGTGCACGACTCGCAGGACGAGAAGGACGTACCCTGCAATAAAGAATCATCCAGCGGCATCAGCACGAGCGCACAATAATGAGCTTATTTCGAGCACAGTTAATCGCGTTTTTAATTTTGCGGTCGCCTTCGTCCTGCGGTTATTATTGTGCCGTGTAGTTTATGCTCCGGCGAATAACTTTCCTGCTAAAAGGCGACCAGCGACGGCGAGTGCCTTATTTAGTTTCATGCGGTTTTATGGAAAAATAATAATAAAAGGACCGTGCGCGACAGCCATGACTCCCTCCACGTTCAAATACAGAGTGTATTTTGCACGAAGCAGAGTACTTCAAGGAAGCATGTAAGGGATATAAGCAGGAAGTTTAGGAAACAGTAGGTGTAAGCATACGTGGTAGTTTTACGCGATGGCTGAATTCAATTCGCTGCTGGCTGTAAATTGCATTTTATCTGTGCCCTTCTTGTACGCGCAGGGTACGCTCGACGGTTTTCTCGTTTTCCAAAAGTTTATGAATGAAAAGTTCGTATAAAGCGTGCAATTTATTAGCGCCGACTGTAAACCTCTACTGACTTACCACTAGAAGCTAAAAAGTTACAATGTGCATCAAAATCATAATTACTTATCAATTAATCAATGAATACAAACTAATAAATCTGCTGCTATCTGCAAATCTACATTGGGACCAACATAACAAAGCTTATAGAATATATTTTCGGACATAAGAAAATTAATAAAGTCTAGCACTATACGATCTGCTCCTTATTCCTAAAGATTCCTAAGAACGTGTAACACTGATTGTAAAAAAAAATCAACTTTTTCTAAAATGTATTAGTAATCAAAATCTCTGTTATTCATCAAATATCAACTTTACTCTTAAATAGACAAAATTTCTATCTCCAAAAATAATTATTATCTATATGTAGTCTGATGGATGCAATTCTTGTTGTTTTATGACATTTTTAGCACTGCATTATACTGGTAGTAAACTTCGCGTCAATCACAACCGAAATCGATTGCGCCAGATTACACCTGAAACATCGTGCATCGGACGGGTTTAAATGCTGCCGGTGAATTGATTGAGTGTTGCCAGTGGCGTCGCATCGCCAAATGCTATAAAACGCAAAAATCAATTTGAAAGAAATGCAACTCACAATTTGCCATTTTTTGCTTTTAGTGTGATTGATTTATTTGATTTTCTTTTACCATCAATCAATTCATACACTAAAGTGTGAGGCGGTGGACAAAAATAGCAAAAATAAGTTCAAGCTAATTGCAATAATAATTTTAGCGATAATAGTTTTCTCAGTGAAAATAATGACTAACAATTCAATTTAAATGAATTAAATTGCTTTTTAGAGTGAGGAAAGCAAAATATTTCTTTAAATTGTAAATAGAATTATTAAACCAGTATCGAGGCTTGATTTAATTGCGTCTAATTGCAATGAAACATACGTCGGTGCCATTAAAAAGCAATACGTTATGATGGTTAGGATATAATTGAGTTGTTTACTTAATTATTGATAAGTACTATTTAAACACCCAATTATCTTTGCTTTTTTTTTCATAAAAAACTTTTAGGAGTTGCAAGCGTCGTAACGTATGTATATTTGGTTGCCTGTATATCTTACACTACATTCTTTAAGGACTTTATGCTGATCACTAATGCATTTCTGCACTGCTTACATTATCCGTAATGCGATATCCGTGTGAGAGCCGAGCTAAATAATTACGAGACGATTAGCAGGGTCCATACATCTCAGATGGAGGGTGTTGCGTGTGCGTTGTGGGTGTCCGGGCGTATTCGTTCTCGTCCTGCACAATTGCCTATCACATTCATACGTATTTCTCCCAGTTTTACCTTCGTTTACTATTTTATGCTCTCCCGTGAAAGCCGCGTGTGTGGGCCGGGACGCGTGTGTCCTCTGGGGGTTAGCGGCCGGGAACACCCTCGCGAATGACTTTCGCACACGCGTAACGCAAACAAACCAATTGCAATAAGTGCGTGCGGCGGCCCAGAAGAGATGATGCCGACAAAAGAGGGCGAAATTAGAGTTGGACTGCCAATTATGAGCATGAGCTGAATGCGTGTTTCATGTGTGAATTCGAGTGGAGGCTGACGTACACGTGATCATTGCATTGTTGCACCGCCAGTCCGACTAGATGCATCAACAGCGAAAAACAACGTAATTATATGACGTACGCAGATCAAGCAGAGAAATTTAATAATAGAGAGAATTTAATTATAGCACAAGTGATTGCAATCACATTAGTGCATGTCCCAGGGTCTAGGACATCGTGTACACGACTTCACACTTGGAGGCTACACACGTCGTTGTCGTAAACGGAGTGGAATGAAGCGCACCAGACACCGCGAGAACATCCACAACAACAACCATATCCCAATGCATGTCGTGTTCCCCATATTCCGTCTGTTAGCTGGCTAATAGTGACTAACTATGAGGCCGGCGATAAATTTCCCTTAATCCGTCGGCGGCGCGCGCGCGAACGAAATAATTAGTTCACACATTAAAACCGAGCGTCGCTAATTAATTTGAAATTAATGCCCGCAGATACGAAATTCGTGTCGCGCAATTACTGCTTGCACAGAGGGTCACATATGCGCGACACATGTTCCCGAGACAATAATTCATTGCGTAATTAATGGACGCCTTTTGCAAATCCGTGCATTTGTTCAATCAGATATGCATTTCTATTGGCATTGATTTCATTACCACTGACAGCGAAACATTCTAATTGGTTTTCAATGCAAATCAAAATAAACATGCTTCTCCAGTGTTTCCTAGTGCTCTATTTTATTTGTCGCTTGTAAAACGCATGTGTGGCTATTTAATTGCTTGTCTATCAATTGTCGACACCCCTCTATACACGTTGCGAAAAGGATGTTTGTTATACTAGTATCTCACGAATCCCACGTTATATGTCAACAACTACATAAATACTGCACTTTTACATACGAACGCGCTCGGATAGTACAATTATTTGTGATTATTTGTACTCTGATGGCTTTGCTAAGTGAGCACGTGTCAAATTAACACGTTATTGCCTTCATGTAGCAAAATTGTAACAAGAAAATGAAAATCTCAATTTGCTTTGTAACAGATAAAGCAACATGTAAATTTATATTTTGTAAAGTATCTATGGATTAATGAAGTATATTAAAGTGACTCTTTAATAGATAAAATTTTTAATATTTTATTGAGGCTGAGGTACAGTTAATCTGCTATGAGAATTAAAGTTATAATTTAGCAAAAAGTGAGATAACTATTTGAATAAATGGATGTTTTAAGCATAAGCAGATATTTTAATTCTGTGCAAAGTACATGAAACATTGGTATTGTTTTCATTTCTTAATACTTGAAATTACCTTGGTTTGCTCAAACTTTCTGAACCTCTTTTTGTTCATCTTTAAGTAACCGTGCTTTCAATTATAAAAATATCGTTTGCCTTGTGTAGGAATTTGTTTGTAAATCAGGTTTTAAAAATTTTTGCAGCACATATTTGACGATCCATATAATTTGTACGTTGGATGAATATACGAGATTGCTTTGTTCAGCGTTGAATGCCCATTTACGCACGCGGCTGATACCGAAAATCCAGCCGGCCGCCGCCTACAGCGAAATACGAAATGCAAAACACACGCGTCGAACGCGGATTTCATTCGATTCGCGATTCGACGGCGACCGACGCCGATAAATCTACATGACGCGTGACAGAACCGACGCCGCATGTAATTGCTATCATCGCCTCATATCCCTCCGCATTCTGGACCAAGTCCACCCAAATTCACACTATTTTCAAATGCCCTCAATAATAAATCAAATTGCTTTCAAACTCTCAATACTCAACCGTCGTGGCATTCTACAAATATTACCAAACATTTTTTGATGAAGCACCGAGTTCGTTTTTATAGTTTGCCCAGAAAGCATTTAGACGTCGTGCGCCAAGAAAGAAAATCTGAAAACTTTCCGAGATTCACTTAGTTGTTCTGCGGCGGCTGGCACTTTCCTGGACTTCGGGGTTATATTTTAAGACGCCCGGGTTGAAAGTTGAAATAAGTTTGCTTGGCGGCCGCATGAAAGAAGTTTTTAGCCGACGCTCACGTTCGAAACAATTAAGTAAATTAAGGCATTAAATAAATATATTGGTGGAGGAGGTGCAGTGTGGCTAATGCAGATGGAGTAAGCTCTCCACCTTGTCGGGACGCAAAACCCTTTTTGGCGTGCAGTAGAAAAGTTAGAGAAGAAAATAGAAAAGTGCCGCCTCTAGAGAGGAAAGCGGCGCCAAAGGGTGAATACATTTAGGATTTTACATAAATACACTCTTAGATGAAACTGAGTTTACAGAAGTATCTTGTGGTCTTTATAATTTTCATTTTGCTGGCAAATTTGCAGCTGGATTCTGACGGTGATTGTTTCTATTATTCACGTTACAGAGTCTGAATACGGCTAATTGCATAAGCTGCAAATTGAATAAAGACTGTAGTGCGTGGTTACCCCAATTTCAATTACGTATGCACCCATCAAAGACCATCGAGGCGAGGAATATCTAGTGTTACAAACTTAATTATGATATACGGGTGCTCCGACGCCGCTGGGTGTTATTCACTTTTCGCATTCACCACCGCCAAATATCATTAAATCGGCATTGAAGTAATAATTTGCACTGCTTTCAGTACTCCAAAAAGCAAGCGTTATGCAAAAGGTCTCAAATCTACTCAAACCTCATATTTACTATTTTTTGTTTTATAATTGAGTAAACTACAATTAAAACAATGAAAGAAAATTAAACATTCACGCATATAATGTTATCATTGCTTAATTGGTAAGGTGTGATAAGATGGTACACAAATCTCTAATTAAGACTAACCCTCATTGGTCTGTTTTGGTAAGCAAGTAAGCACCCTCCTACAATCCGGACTAATTTCCCTTGTTACCAACCCTTGACTGTACGAAGATTTCAATTGCTCGCTTCGTAATTAAGCATCTTTTTTGGTTTGCAATCTGCAATAATGCCCAGATTTATGCTAGCGTATATGAAATCATGAAAACGTAAGCAGCTTACTGTGCACTCCTTGCCCGGGGAGAGTTTTCGGTTGTTCCAGAGAGTGTCGGATTACGTTCGGCAATTAAACTCGAAGCGTGTCGGGAATTAGCACCCGCCGCTGCTTGCTCCAGGATTGATTGACGTGCACACTTTGCAAACGAATTTTCCAACGTGCTACAGCCACAATAATACACTATTGTGTATTTTATAGCTGCAATCACACGCACCAACTCATGGTTGATAAGTTAGGCTGAATGGCTGCGTTTCCGGCATTGAATGACAAATGACAGTCGTGCGAACGACTAGCGATTCAATCAAAGAGCAATAAAAATATATGTTACCATATTCGTTAGAAGCTGGGATGCAAATTAATCAAATTGAAAAAGTCCAAGAAAGATATTGAGTTCACACAATTTGTTTCCGATTTACTCATGCGCATAGCCACATTAGGGTTGGTGAAGAACTTTGAGTGCGCACAATGCGACCGCCAATATTGTGCAAATGTCAAAAGTCCCTCAGTAAAAGTTTGCCTTGAATAAGAAGGTTTGTTTAATGATGCGTGCCGTCATTGCGAACTCATAAAACACATGCGCAACGACATGGTCCTTTTGCAAGGAGAAAATAAAAAGATCCAACACCTTAATATGAACGCGTGTAGGGAGAGCATGCCGGAATCGAAATCCCATCTGATATATGTTTACGTATTTCACTCGACGTTCACTTTCGACTCTCCCCGAACCTGCTGATCCCGAGCGCGCTGGGGTTTTAGCCGAGCCATCCCCATATCTTCTATTTTATGTGAGCCACAAGGCATCAAGCATCAGGCATCATGCTTGATGCTGGTGGCTGGACTAGAGGTTGTTGTGTTCGAATATTTATAGTGACAAATTCCCACATGTTATACGGCAGCACACCCTGCTACTCGTATCTGGTAGCTAGAGGTTCAGATGGGTGACGTTGCAGTCGTAGATCTACTGCGCTTCCACCGCCTGCCTGGGCTGGTGTGCACTTAGCGGGAGCGAGTTGCCACGTTCGAAAGCGGTTTACATCTAGTAGTTGTCCACCTACGGCTCAATGCTGTCTCGATGCTACCCATTATAACTTAACTGCAGGTGGAACATTTTTCAGAAAGCCGCATAATGAAAACAAGCAGCCAATTATTTGCTTCCAATCTCAGCAATTCGGAATCAAATTAGAAAATTCCTCGAGAAGTAATTTAATTAAATTCGATATGATTAGCAAACAAATTCCCATGTCTGTCTGCAGGTTGACATTTGCAATTTCTGCACTCGCGTCAAACGTTTAAATCTACCCGAAGGAAATGGAGAAATTTCAATTCCAATTGGAATATTTGCAGCAACCGAGCGCGCATGTGCTTGCTCTTCCTGTGTTACATTTACCTCATACCTGCAGCTTGAAGATGTTCTGCCGGGTGAATCTGCACGTCGAAATCGTCGGCGCACATTTCACTTGTCGGGTTAAATGGAGAAAACGCGGCTCGCCGTCGCTTCCCTGTGCAATAATTCTTGTAGTCAGCGTCGGCTCGACGAACCAACAGGAACACGGGAAGCGATATCTCCCTACGCCTCATTTCTATTTGCTTTTTCTTTAGCTGTGTATACAAAATGAGTAAATTCAAATGCAAATTTATATGGGAATCTAGCACATCTACCACATGGAGTCAATTAACATAGAAATTTGCAGTGAGGGTTTTTGTAAATGACCACCAGTTCACCTTAAAATAATAGGTAGTTGTTTGTCGCGATATTCAAATATAAGTAAAGATGTTACTGTTAACTTCTTGCGTTGTGCACTAAAATATTTAAGTGTTTGTTGCATTGTCAACTTCTCACACCTGTACATGTCATCCATCTTGTGCTTTGAACAACTAAGCTTCAAGCTTCAAGTAAAAATGACTAATATCCAAGTCGCAATAAATAATGTCAGATTAGTACCGGCCGTCATCTAGTCATCTAATCCTTTGCTGATGTTCATCCTCAACGTATCACCAATTTACATTAATATTTTTCATCTTTTTCATTCATAAATGCTTCTCACTCCACTTGTTCTTCTCTCGTGTGTATTTCATATTTCGATTCGTTGGCTTTATGCTTTCAACGTTTCCATAGAGCCGGTCAAGGAATAGTGCAGTCGAATGCGTGGTGTGGTAGACTTTGATATGGCCGAAAGATGACATAAATCTGAAAGGCATTCATTCCGCCATTATGGCGGATGATGGAGATGCACTTTAGGAGCGCCGCGCGCGCGCGTCCTTTATTACTCGAACGGCCATAAATCTGCCGGGGCTCAATGCATCTCGCCTGCGTGCCGCAGCGCCGAGAGCTCTTCGCTCTCCATGTGAGACTCCAACGGACATAAAGAATCTCCGCCTTGGTCCACCAGCGCACTGATCGGAGACTCAGCACAATGCGAACAAAAAGTCTCAAAAAATAGAAGGATCTCTAAAGAAAAAACCAAAAATTCAAAGAAAAGAAATCGATATTTAAAGTAAAGCATTTATAAAGATAAGAGAAGAATATATCACAATAACTCTTTACTTAAATCTTGATCTTAATCTATGTCTTTGAGCCTATATGCCAGTGGCCACAAAATAGAGAAATCACTTTGATTGTAAATTGTTGTATAGAATTTAATTACGATGTTGCAAAAAACAAACATTGTAAATTGTACCAGCCAATCAACTGCATTCCAATACAGATTCAATTATGTCTGCTAGATTGGTATAAGAAATTTCCTGGCCCATCCAACTGAAGCCCATTCTGGCAAGACTGTGTTTGGCTAAAGCGTCGATTAGTCGCTCTCTCGAGACGCGATCATTTCACATATCAGGTGGCACAGCAGCGTAAATTTCTTCGGTGCGTTGTTCCGTTGAGGAGAGCAAGCTTGCGCGTCCGAGGTTAATTTATAGCGTCACGCTTCGCAAGAAACCACCCGACTTGTGCGCGAGCACTTCTTCCACTATAGAACTCTCCCGGCACTTAATTACACGCAAAATTATCTTGGTTACAAATTTGTTAATTTCACATTGATTGCGCAAATGAGGGATAAGTTCACTTCGAGCCATTCAAGGTTTCAACTTGTGATCCACAAGCATGTTCTCAGTAATTCAGTACGGTAAAGAGAAGCGCACTATTTCCTTTATTACCAATTACACCATTTTTGTGGTTTTCTTACTTCTTGATCATGCACAGAGCTTATGTTGTTTTTGCACATTAAATGCAATCATGTGGACTACTAGACCAGAGCTAATCGTTGAGGAGTGAAGTTGAGCAGGTTGTTAAAGTGCCATTTGTCATTTAGTGCGGCGCTCGTTTCGTACAAATTACGCGATATTTACAGCACTCGTAAATATGGCCGTCGTCTGAAGCGGAATTTGCGGTTTACATCTCGTTAGGATTCGGCCGTGGTCTTTGCGCAGCGCGTAACAGCCATGCCGAATAAATACTTAGTTGTTCGTTACTTCGTTTGCGGTCTCCTGGCGCTATTACAAGACGTATTAAGCGCACTCGATGCGCAGTCGGCTGGACCATTATTATGCTCGCTGTCAGACTCCCAGCGAGTGGCGGCAAACTATAGAAAAGTGTGGACTGTGTGGAGAGTTAGTAGTGTCGTTTTATAGTCACACCAAAAGCAGATTACCGTGCACTATTAGTCCTTGGCGAATGAGCGCGATTTGAGTGAAATGGCGCATTATGGCGTTTAGCGAATGGGCGCGTTAAAATAATTGCCGAACGTCTTAGAAAACAGAAAAGAAGAAAAGAAAACGACTCAGTCTGATAGGCATAATGACTTTTAGTTTTAGTTGGGTCTTTTGTCATTTCATTTCAATATCAATAGAGAAATACCGTGGTTTTACATTATAACCTCTTTTGTTAGTCAAATGCATATTAATAAACTCACTACTAGATGGCAATACCGAAAACAAGGTCATAAGTATTCGCGCTGTGATCTCCTCACTCCAATTCTCTTATTTTCTTTTTTACGCGTTCCTTATAAACTCCAGCCATCATAAAAACTTTATCATCGATTGTAAAATCAATCTGGTGCGTATTACGTCCTGCTATACGACGCTATAAAACAGCAGTTTTTCCATCGTGCCAACACCCTCAAGCCACCATTGCCGTGTAATAATAATAAGGAGGTGTTGTAAAAATGAGCGAATCACCTGATGATCGTAAGCGTGATGATCTCGTAAAAAATCTTACTACCGTTCGAGCAGAACGCGCGAATTCCTCGGAGACGTCATCTTTAGCCAAGTCCTAAAATCTACTGCTAGCACCACTGCCAACGACAACAGAATTACACAAACATAAACATTTAAATGCCCTACGACGTGTGTCATATGTCAAGCATGAAGGTTTGGAATGGGCCGAGATGAAGCGCTACAGGTCTCCAATTTTACGGCCGTAAAATTTCCAGCAGCCGCGTTTACGTACGGATGAGTAGCGTGCGATGATGATGACCGAAGAGGAGCGTAAATTTCATTCGCACTTCTTTATTTCTTTATGCTCATGCGATTTGTACAATTGAGCGATTGTGTTACAACTTGGAGGTGATACATTTATCCAACGTAATGAGCAAATTTTAAAGAGATTTTTGCTTGAGAAAGATTAGATTGTAACTGGACGTCAAGGGTAGTTATTTGAGACTCCACGGTGCTCAGCTTAGAATAACAATAAGTAAAATAAATTTAAAAGTTTCCCTTGGCATGGCGAAAACGAAGGAGAGTGGCGATAACGAATTTAATGAAGCCTATCGCCGTTGCAGCGACTTGATCCCGAAATGTAGCCGAGGCACACACAATGGCCTGCCGCGCGAGTTATTTATCGCCCGGCCGATTTGATTGTTGCATGTTACTTACTTTACATGTTAAAGCAAAGTTAACGTGAAGTGGGGAATTTCTCGTTAGCGGCGAAAATCCTTAACCACTCTTCGTTACACTATACGCCCGAGAAGAGTTCGACGACATTTTTTCGCAAACATTTTTTTCTTCTGTTTTTACGTTGATTAGTTGATTGATACTAGGTGCGAATGATTGGGTAATCTGGAAAACCTTAAAATATGGCTATGTTTCACATTGTGATACAAATTATCTAAACATTGCAATTTATATGCGACCGTAAACAAACGAGCAAAGACCCACGGAAGGCCAGTTTGTTCGGATGCGCCTGATGGGGCCGGACAAGTGTCCCGACGATGATAGACATGCATCGTTGCTGAATTGTTTGTCGTTTGTTTATGACCCCCCCGTTGGGAAAGCTCTGAGTGTTCCGAGTGTCATGTTTACGCATACCGATCCATTGCGATGTCGTTCTAGCGGTCCACTTTTCTCCGGCTGCTAAACAAATGGATGTAGGCGAAACCCCTGGCCAGAAGAGTGATATTAGCACAAGTATGGTGGGACAACATTTTAGGGATTGGGGTGAATTATTACATTGCGTACGGTATTTCTCAAACATGTTTTTTACTCCGTTCCTAGTCTTTATCAACCAGAGACAGAAAGAGATTCATCACGGGTTACATATTTTCGATGCGCAATTGACAGATTTTAGTAATGCATAATAATTCAGTGCATTTTAGTGTAGTGATAGAGGTGGACTAGTTGTGGGGTGCGTAAAACGACAGCGTAACTGTTTCGAAATGGCAATATCCGCATTCCTGACGTCTCTCATGGCATAGTCCCGACGGCAACGGCATCCAGCGCGTGCCCTTTTCGCGGCGCTGACAGTCAGAACGAGCAGAACGACGACGCAGGAGGCGGCAATAGGAGCAAACGGGATTGCGCCAACGGGGGTGAGTCAAAGAGTGAGCGCCGAGTGATATTGCCGAGGCTGTCTCTGATAACGACTGGAATGTCGTTAGCTTTCCGAGCCGGGAGGCTCTTCCCGAAACGCGCCAGAGACGGCAGGTCCCTGTTATTTATAGCCGTCACAAGCGCTGATATTAAATCGGCCGGGTGATTGTCTTTTATTGGGCCCTCACCTTATTGTTTACTCATATGTATGCGCTCGCTACCGAGCGGATAACAAATAACGCTACGCACGCTTACATCATACGCATAAAAAGTACACAGAAATACTAAAAGACAAGATGTGTTACATCTCCTTGCAATCAGACATTAAGGTAAAAATTTTACTAGGAGAGATATGCCTCCTTAAATAGTGGTTTGGATTCTTGTTCTATTAGTTATTTGAGTGTCTCGTTTGGCAGCGGCGGCGAAATAAAAGCAAGAGGCGCTCGCGCGAGCAGAGACACATCCTGACAAATTATTGCGCGGAAAGAATTGCGCCACGCTCGGTGATATATGGCGACAATCTACTGCCTTCCACCCGAAATAATTCATCTCCCTTTTACGTTGCAATGCCACTGCCGCCACCAATGCGCCATACTAGATCTACAAGACGGAGATAACGGGCGCCTCGTTACTGCATTGCAACGTAGCACATTTCAGCTCATTGCATGATTGTAGACAAAAACTTCAAACCATCATCAGTTTTTGGGCAAGAGGTTTCAATTTTAGTTAGAGGTTGAGTCCATAAAATAGATGTTATAAATTCCTGGTGCATCTGAAGTCTTCTAGCATGCCCAACATGCTTCATGACCAATTGGTGATCGTAGTTGTGCTAGAATTATTCAACAGTAACTCCGAAACAATTATGGCTAAATTTTACGCTCTGCTCGACACCCTCCTACAAAAAATTCTAACAAGATGTGCACTCTCAAAAAAGGGGAATGAGACGTGTGTAGAATAATTCTTGGTCTTGTAAGGTCCGAGTGATGACCAAACTGAAATTTGACAGATATACCCACAACTTCAAAGACAGGAGCCTAGTTCATGCTCCTCCGGGATTTAACATTTAGATCTTTTGCAATAAACTATTAATGCATTGCAACGTCCTTTACAGAATGAGAAACTTAATTTCAGACTAAATTGTAATTTATGATCTTCCTTACATTGCCTGGTTTGAATTTTGTGTTCAGTTCAAACGCAGACATTGTACGTCTAATCAAATATGATAATTTCGATTTTTTTGGTTCAAAGGTTCAGAGTGGCTTTACACTCGCGTGAATAGGCGCATTCTTGTAAGCCGCACGGCGTGTTTTTATGCGCAAGTGAATCGAGTAAATCATCTTCATACAAAACAGCGCGACGCATAAGGCAGACACCGTAAAAGCCACGATGTATACCTTGTTCATCTGCTCAGCATATACATCCACAAGGACACAAGCCTTACGAAATGCGTTCGTGTAAAATACGCTCGTTTACAAACTGTGGGTACCTACTTTATTTTTTTTTTTTACGAATTTTAAACTCATGGGGGCCACAGAGTATACAACTACAGTTGTATCATCTTGTGTGGTGTAAGCTTCGATAATGAATCCGAAAAAATCGCTTATTGTGATTGTAATGAACGCATTGACACGCTATGCAGATGCCTCCAACGTGTCGTAATTCGTAAACGTGGCGTGGATGATGTATGTGTGGCGATTCTCTTGGTCGCAGGATCGCCAAGGACCCTCGCAGCGAAACGAATGCGATTCGTTTGGATTTTGACGTTACATACTCGTAAAGATGTCTTACATGGAAAAGCTTCATTAACTTGACCTATCTACCTTATACACATTGATTTTGAGAATTATTTCAAGTTAATATACATTAAATCAAGAAGATTAATTCTATGCAAAGTGTCGGAATTTAAATGTTAACATTATTTGAGAATATTATTTTTGTTATTGCATTTTGTGCAGGATATTATTTTGGAGTATATCACTTTAAGTCGATAAATCTGTCCCAATGTCCTGTTGTCTCTGCTTCTTATGTGGTAAACATATACTATATCATTCTTATTTCTTACTTTTTGTTTGCTTCCTGCGGTTTTTGGTGTTCTTCAAACCGATCAGTCGAATAAGAAAATTTACGAGTTGCTAAAAAATTTCTTTACTTGAAAGATATGTCCGGTAATAATAAAAATATTTAATAATATAATGAATTCTTGAGAATTCGTGATAATTTGCAATGAATGCAGCCAATTACTATTTGCAACCTAGTATTAGACAAGCCAGATATTCTGAATTATAGTATTAAACCTTAGACATTTAATGAATTCTAGTATCATTCTCTTTTTTAAAAACATAAATTTGCTATTTTATTAATTTTCTATATAAGATAGAAAATAACCAATAGTATTTTTTTATAAGAAATAAATTGAATTTATATTTCATGGAATGTTTATCATAAATGGTAAATATCATTGAATTTATGTTAAGTTCAGATGTAATTATATGTCTATCATTAGTCATTGGTCATTGGCATTGATTTTTAAATTTCAAAGTGAAAGTACACTTCCTTCATGGCCTGTAGCATGAACACTTAATCCTCATTAATAATATTTTGTTACAAATATGAAATTTTTGTTTATACTCACCAACTTGAATGCAATATGAAAGTTATACTTTTTTTCTTTAACCTTTCACTAATTACTATTTAATTTCCATATCAATTTCATTTATTTAACGTTGTTTATTTTCAACAATAAAATTGAAAGACAAGCGAACAAATCAACAAAACAAAGAAAGAATTAAATACTTAACAAAAAAACAACAATACTAAAATTACACAAGAATAAAAACTAAACAATAATAGAAAAAACTATCAAACTAATTAAAAATCATTTGGTTGAAATATTGATTGCTCTGTGTAGCAATAAGAAGATGGCAAGATCAAACAAACCACAGAGTGTTCTGTACTACATCATCACGAAAAGTAGAACAAAAGACTAATCTTTGATTTGCCTTTCACTTGATGACGCGACATTAAATCTTTGAAGCACTGAAGATTATTATTTGGCGATTTTCTTTGTTCCGTTGCTTTTATTCAAAACAGCAGAGTTGCTTAATGCCAAACATGACCACCATGTCCACCTCCGTGTCCACCACCGCCACCATGCTTGGGAATATGATGATAGACGTGTTTGTATACAGGAACATGAACTGGGTATGGTTTTGGCACATGGACTGGATGATGCTTTTCAATTTCGATCTTGTAGGGCTTCTCAATATGCACTGGTACTGGTTTCTCTACTGTAATGGGGACTTTCTTTTCAATCTCCTGTGGTACTAGTTTGTAGATAGGTACAGCGATAGGTTGTGGTACAGGGATGTGGACTGGATAAGGCTGTGGAACTGGCACCTTGATGACTTGTGGAACTGGTACTCCTACTGGATGAGGAACTGGGATGCCGACTTTTTTCACCACTGGAACATGAATTGGTGTGGAGTACTCTTCGGTTTTGGTTGGAATGTCATGATGCTCTTCGGTGTGATGGGAGTAGTGCGAGAAATCAAAATGACCACCATCATTGTCACTGCCATCGTGTCCACTGGAAGAGAAGCCAGCGAGGGAAGTACCCACCAACATCATAAGGAAGCCTACTATCTAGAGTAATAACAATAGAAGTAATTAATTACGTTAAAATGTAGCTTAATAGAGTACTTACTTTTACTTTCATTCTGATGATTTTGATTCAAATGTCAGAAGTGAACTGATCAAATATTGAAGGTGCCGTTGCTTTTATACTGCTAGCAAGTGAGGCTAAGCCAGTGAAAGGCTTTCATAATCTATAATACTTCACTTTACTGCGATAGTCGCACGCTGTTCAAATTTAACATTCTGCAACATACAAGCAAATTGAATGCTTTTCACACTTTAAGAGATTGCAGTCTACTAGGCACACAACAAAAAGTCATTGTCACTTGTCAAATGTGCAACAATAAAAAAGTTTCTCTTTCTGCTTTTCTGCGCTAAACTGTAGATCCTGCGATAGATCCTTCTTAATAAAATTAAGAAGAACCAAATATAAAAAATGAATAGTAACTTGTGGGGAAGAAAAGACCAATAACAATATTCTTATTTTTTTTAAATCGGGTTCATTTTCAAGGCACCTTGAGCATTTATTTGTTTTGCTTTTTATAAATAATTAAGCAACATCTCGATGTAGACACACCAAGCACCAAAATTATGTAAATTACTTGTCGTTAGCATTTTTAATTACGTTTTCATGGTTGACATCTTCTTTTTTCTAGAAGATTAAAACTCGTTTAACTCCATCCGAGTTGTCATCGTTAGGCATTCTTGGCGGAGAGATCTGCAAAAAAAATGCCGGCTGCAGAAATTAAATTAGATAATACTTAAGACGTAGAAAGTTCACAATTACTTTTGTTTAGCCACTGTATTTATCTATAACAGAGACAAAAAAATGTAATTGCAAATTTCTCTTCACGTTCACAATGCACAATTCGACAGTTGCACAGATTACAGCAAATAGACAAAAATTGAGTACACTTTCTTCTAAAAAAAAAAATAAAACAACATGAATCACAATTTATTTGCTTTTAAACTTTAGATACTTACGGCAGTTTTTGTGATGAGTATTTAATAGAACGAGATATGGTAATAATAAATAAGCAATTACTACTTTATTGCCTAGTTAATTAAATCCAGTTTGCAAATTCAACAACCCAAGTTAATAATGTGTTGCCATGCTGAATTAAATTTAATTTCATAATTATTTGTTTCCAACAAGCTGCACAAACAGCTGCATTGTCCAACAAGTAGATTTGAGAGTTAAAGTTGCAAGAATTCAATTAATTGGCGAAATTAGTTTACAATCACGACCAAAATGATAAATTGTCATTATAACCACAATTGAACACGGTATAAATGATTTAATACCACAAAACAGAAGCAAGGAACAAAACAATGTTTCCAATAAACAATTTAATTCTAAATATGGGAAAAGAACTCTATTTCTCCTAAATGAAGAACATGAAATAGAATTTATTTGCTCTGCTTGTTGCTTCAATGTTAAATCTCAATGAAATGAGCCTAGTAGGATGTCATGAACTAATCAAAACGAGAATAGCACTCAACGATCGAAGAACAAACACGCTGTTCAAACGAAATAAAAGTAAGTCGGGCAATAATTAAAAAGTTTTGCGTTGGTGGTAGATTGCATCGCGTTGCGCTTTATTGTACTCGCATGCGGCGGACAAATATATAAATCACGATCTTCAGTATGAGGATAATGATACAGTAATGAAAACATTCGAGGTTCTTACCGCTCAAAGGAAGGAACAGAGGAAGCCGAGCATGCCGACAGTGAAGGCGTAATACTCAGAATAACGAATTAGTTTCACTTTCTTCTGAATATTGCATATATTCTAATTAACAGTTTCTTATTTGACATAATTAATATCATATCAGCATATTGCACTTAAAATCTACATTAACTACCACACTATCTATTTATAACAGAATTTGAATTGCAAATTTTGTAGGATTTGTTGCGATTGACAAGAATGATGAGTAGCCTGCAATAACGGAAGTAAGAGAAAGGTCTTAAACTAGACATGAAAAGTAGATGGATAGTAAAAACATGAAATGCATCGAGTTGATTCACGTGAGAGTAACTGTTGGATAGATGCGAAATTAAAAAGCAAAAAGACGCGCCAGTCTGACTTAAGTTCAACCGCATTAGATTGTTGAGAGTGTACAGATAGAGGCAATGTTTTGCAATGTGCTCCATTAACTTTAAAAGCAGTGGAGCATAGCGAATAACGTGACGGTTAAAGTCGCAATCAATTACAATCACTGTATTTTAAACAATATTATTTTTTTATGCCAAGAAAATATCAACCTTTCATGTGAATTAGCTTACAATCTAATGAATCTATTAATCTTAAATATGAGTAATTATTTAAAGGATGATTAGTTCAAAGAAGATTTCTAATGTAGAGAATTTGTAAAAAATTATTTCGTTATTGCTATGCGAGTATTGCCATCTCTACAAAACTACTTCAAACGTATCTGAATTAAAAGCTGCAATAGTAGCACTAGTGCTCTCAAATATTTTATTTCAGTTTGTTTGTCTTCTGATCTACCATTTGGAATTGTTCTAACTGGCGTAAAACTTTAAAAAGTTTATATATAAACTGGTTTGTATGAAATAAAAATTTAAATATGTAAATAATAATGTAAAATAATGTAAAAGTTGTAGGCAACGTTTCATTGTAAAATGTAAAGATTTATTGTAATTAAAGTGATATGTGAAGCAGATCACTTCTTTTGTCTTTATAAAATTTATTATCACCATTGGTGGATATTAAATTTCTAAGTGATGTCAGAGTTTCCGTTTACTCGATTACATTCTTTGACTTTGCGTGCCAAGCTTTTGCGTCGTATGCTTTGGCTACACTGGTATCGTTGAAATTTCCTCCGCTCATTTATCGTTTCATGTGCACTGCCTTTATTTCCCTCCGTGCGGGCGCGATGCTTATCGGTTACAAATTGGGTTTTGGTTTTATAAATTCCAAGCGTGCCGACCATCCGACAACGAATTAACTAACGCGAAAGCATACGTAATTCGAAAATACACACGTAAATAAACTAACGTACATAAATACACCCAGTTACTACGAGAAGAGCTTTGTTGTAGCGCTAGTTTCGAATGTCTTTTGTTATTATTGCTCGTTGAGCGTGAGTTAGAGGGCCTTTTGCTTTAGGTACGTTAGTATTTCTTCTTGTGTATTGGTTGGTGTGCTACCATTGCGAATAACAACTAGTTAAGTCACCACGTTGCTTTGTTTCGTTTAGCTTTTATTTCATTTGCTGTGCGTGTGCAATAGAAAGCGATACGACGCATAGTTTTCGTTTAAGATCTCGATAAGGCTGGAGTTTTCCTGAATTTTCTGCTGTCGTCGTCGCTGCTTGAATTAGAGAAAATAGAAATAGAACCGACATACCAGCGGAAAGCGATCGCAATGAAAATAGAAATATTCCATTTGCATGCGTCAACGAATTTAAATAGAGAATGCATATTTTTGATATCTTTCTGTCATGCATTATCAGAAACAAAAAACAATTACAGAAAATTTAATATTGAACACGAATATGAACAAAGAAATCAACCTTCGAGTTTCAAAAAGTAAAAAAAAAGACTTATTGCATTATTAGCAATATCTAACACCTTAGAAAACTTAATCCTCATGTGTTCAAACAACAATTGAATCACTCATTTTTTTAATATTTTTTCCAATCCTGCAAATTATTACCACCCAATTATTATTGGGTTTTAGATCCTTTACTAGGAGGATCAGCCCCTTAAAGTACCTTGTCCCTCACCTACTCGACCTGGGTGAGAAGCAAGCGCCATACTTAACACTCCATTCTTATTCCGAATCATTCATATAATCGCTGAAATTCTTCTTGTTTTTCCGAAAATATATTCGTTCTACGGTCTAAGTCTTTCGAAAAAGTCTTGTCTATAGTAATAGGTTATAATTGAATCCAATTAATTGTTGAAATTAGTTATTCGATGAGTTAGTTTATCCAAGCGACACAAACGTAAACTAAAAATTTCAATAATTTGAAATTTCAAGTGCCGCTAGCGCTACTTAGGGATGCGGAAACTTCGCTTCGGCTTACTTCGGCAGCTGTCAATAACATCAACTACAACACTTGTTCCAACGCAAATCGGTTAAGTTTGATTATTTTTTTCAATAATATTGTATAAATAAACAAGGCGATAATTATAGAAAGTCAATTTGATAAGCAATAATTATTTGCAATTCAATTGCACGAAACTCTTTCATTGCGTTTTGATTAAAGCAAACAATAGATTGCTATGCTTTATCATTAAATACGTCACAAATCTTGACAAATATCATTTATTTACTCCACCAAAACTTAGCAAAAGTTTCCACTCTCACGAAACTAAAGTTGCAAATTTGATTCTTCCAAATTAGTTTGCATTTTGAACTTTTGCAAATTACATGTGCAGCACGCAAGCGAAAGTTATAATTAAGAAAGTTTATCCCTCATCGCGAGCATGTCACATTGTTTGCGGCACTTTTCTCTGTATTCGCAGATGCCTAATTATCCTCATGATAGCAATCACATGATTACAACTAATGCCATACTATAGTAAATGGTAAATCAGAGAATTCGATCCGGTAATCTTCCACTACTTCCTCAATAAGTTACTCTAACTTAATAAGCTCGTCTGCAAATCTTACAAGTCTATCCACTTTGCTCATAAAATAAGCACCGCTAATTAGGTGCCAGAGTAAATAGTATCTAAAGAGGATACTTTCATTTGACAGCAAGCGGAATAATCTTACACTAAAATCTAGTATTTCAGAAACAGGTAAATTTAGCACCTGAATATGAGAATCATTATTTTCTAGACATCTTGATAGTCATTAGAAGAACATTTTGTGTTTAAATCCATTCCAGGTGAAAATTTTCAACCTCTTGCACTTGACTTGAAACCCAAGCCTTGGTTGTATTGGTAGAACAGGAGAATTAGTTAGTTGGTTGGTATCACCTTTTTTGCGACTTTCCGACTCCACGATTCTCCGGACGAGTTCCAGTAACTAACCAGTTAGTTTACCTAGGAGCGCATGTGCTTCTCTCATTGCTGCTTGAAGAGATGTTACGTTTCTCGTTATTCCTCGCTTGCAAATTGCAAAGAAGCCGCGAGAATGTACTCGCCTAGAATTCAACTGGCGTAAGCGCAAGTCCGTGAACGGTTACTATTAATTAAAATTAGATTGCGCGATAAGATATCGCCATTCAAATGCCTTGGCAATGAGCAATGAGAATATGAGAGCGTCCCAACTAGCTCCTTCTATAATAAGAGGAATCAAAGTGAAGTAGGATCTTCTTACAACCAAGTCAACAAAAATAGATAAAAATAAATCATGCTTGGAGTAGATATTTATTACAATGTGAATTTGTAACACTAAAGGCGAGTTTAGAGACTCATATAGATAATTTCCTTATCGCTTGTATTCTCATTAAGTCCCTTCCTTCATTAAAAGCATTAAAATGTCTAATTGCAATTGTCTAACTTAATGAAAATACCTCGCATTCATACATGTTCTCCTGGCTCACTTTATGTAACTCCTGAAATTTACTAATTAACTTTTTCCGTCGCAAGAAACATGTAAACGAAATAGAATTGTTTAAAAATAGCATAGAGATTGTTGGTTTGTCTCCAGAGGCTAATTTTCTAACTGTATTTCTATCTGATGCAACAACAACATTGGTTTATGAGATTCCCGCAGTTTCGGCACTTCATTTACTTTCCTCATGCGCTTGGAAGCGTCAACAGAAGCTTTGGCAATGGCAATGATACTGCCAGCATTTTGTTATTTTTCCGTTTTTTTTTTTGGCTTACTGTGTGTATGTTTTCGTTATTTTGTGCGTGCCGCGTTGTCTTCGCGCCCGGACGCGTCCCGATTTATGCGCACGGATAAATTTAACCCTCCGACAAACACACATCACCATCCTATCCCGATTTATCCGCGCCACGTACGTCCCACAATGCTCAAACAACTAGCAACCCCAAAAATAGGCCGTTTTTTCAACTTTTTAAATTTGCATATACATTTATATCGTCATCAAACAAGAAGTGTAGAGCTATTAAATGTTTTACAAGAATAAAATGCCTCAAGAAAAGAAAAAAAAAATTGGGAATGGCTATAAATAAACGTTGTCTCCTTCATCAAATCGAACTAATTTCAGACACGAGACACGTGCTTTTGTCACATTTCTTCTTCTACAGCATTCTCGGGCTCTAAACCAACAACTCAGACTGCAGCTTTTTATTTTCTTTGCTTATGCTTTATTTTTACTTAGTAATCAGTGTCATATCCTGATGCGTTCATGTGGTAAAAAATGCATGCAAAGCTTCTACAGGAGCGACGAGTAAATTTAATACCATTGATATGTTAGAATGATCGAGTGCTGACTATGACACTGGGATATCTTCACGTTACACCCATCAGAACGGCGTATTAATTACAACCTAACCAAGCTGCTGCATAGCTTATTGCAGAACTGTAAGGTATGCCAAAGGGCATCTGAGGCGCTTTTGAATTTCTCAAAAATAACTTAATAAATGCGCATGTATTAATATGGCACATGAAGCAGATGACATGTAATAATATTCTGTAAATAGCAGATTGTTAAAGATATGTGTCTACTTAAGAGCTTAATGCTATGAAAAGATAACGTCGACCACAAATCGCCCCAAAAACATCTCTTCTAGTTGATGGTGGAGGCGCTCCGGACAAGATGAGATTAAGCGCTGTCGACTTCATCCGCAACTTTTAGCGAGATTTGAAAGATTTCAAGGGTGCGCAATCCTAAAAATCCCTTCCGTCAGCATTTGACTCTGGACAACAAGCATTCGTGTCTGG
This sequence comes from Diploeciton nevermanni, assembly GCA_027575565.1. Classification (NCBI taxonomy): domain Eukaryota; kingdom Metazoa; phylum Arthropoda; class Insecta; order Coleoptera; family Staphylinidae; genus Diploeciton; species Diploeciton nevermanni. The sequence continues at coordinate 2,457,632 of JAODIE010000006.1, forward strand.
CAGGTTGAAAAGTACGAAGATTTATCGATGTATAAAACATAATTAGCTGTTAAATCTGTTTGGAACAGTAAAAGTTGTAAAAATTAATTAAACTCTCGGATTGCTCTGCCAAAGATGTTTTTGTGAGAAAAATCGTTAAAATATGATTTACGCCGATGATAATGTTAATTCCCCAGTTTGGAGTTGAATTTTATCGAATTGTGTGTCATTAACGTCCATCACGGACCCATCTTGACTCTCTCGTCATGCTGGTGCGCGCGTAATTTATTCCTGCTGCGCGTTTTTCGAGCTTCATTAGAACAATGAAGGCTTTATTCGTGTGGCGGTGTCGGTGCCTCCTTTTTTAAATTAGCACCCAACCTATTCGCTGTTTTATGCGCTCGCAGCTTTTCAATCCGTTTCCTTCATTCGTTGGCGGCGCACTCTGCCGCTGCTGATAGAGTTCGCGTGCGGAGATTTACGAGCGACGTTTGCTGTTTTATTGTTTTGTCGTCGTGTCGCGAGCTTGGGGAGTTGCGAATTATATGCTCCCACCGCCACCGGCCACACCGGCAAGAAATTCAGCGAATAGATTGATAGCAGCCAAGCATGCCTAGACACCATACAAGAGGGACAGTCCAAATGGTTACACACTTAAACGGGTTGGATTGATTAGAGGTATCACAAATTCTGTCATGCTAGAAAATTAATAACTCAATTAATGGAGATATTGAGAATAAAAATGATTTTCTATGTACACTCACATTAACTATCTGAAATTAATTGTGAACGTGTAAATTAAGCTCAAGATATTTAAATTAAGTACATCTGGGGTATTTGAGCCGTGGCGGGCTGTGCGTACTGAAGCAGAGTTGAAGTCTAATGGGAGCTTGATTTATGGAAAGCGGCAGGATAGGTCTGTTGGTTGCAAATGTTACGTAACGCATCCTACTTGAACATTTAGATTACAAATATCTTGCTAATTTGGTTGCATAACTCTTAAATCGACGAAATACTAGTGGAAAATCGACATAGACTTATAAATACAAGACTATATAATAAATAAATATTATTATTGGTTACTTTGAAATGTGTTGCAATGAATAAAAATATTTAACTCCCGAATACATTGGCTTTCTGTTTATTTCAATTCTCGTCTTTCTTGTTCAGTAAGCGTTATAAAATGTATTTATTATTGTTATTGCATTTTATTCCTTGATAAGATATTAAATGGGTATACTGTACACCATTCCAAAGCCACGTAGGAATAATACAGGAATAAAAACACAACAAAAAGGCATCCCTCCAAGAAGCTACCAACATTTGCTTTGTCTCCTGCAGAGAAAAGAAGGCAAATTAAATAACAAACACAAAAATCTCACATAACCCCCAAATACATTTGCCTCTTGTTGTCTCCATCCAGAAATATTTTTGCAAAATACTTTTTTATTTGCTCCATTTTGTGAAACATTTGCTTGATCCCAGGATAAGCAGATAATATAATGCAATGCTTGTAGCATGTAACCCGCTGTATTATTTAGAGGTGTACCAGGGGCCGCTCATAAAGTAGACACTTAACGGGCCATAAGGGGGCGCGCGCGTAGCCAGGACACCATTTTGCACATCAGAAGACCACCTCGCGATTTTGATCCAGCGCTACTACCGCTCGGGACTTCTCAAACAACCTAACAATCAGCGATTGTAACTACTAGCTGGAGGTTCTCAACCAGCAGGACTCGGAGACAAGGAAGCAAAGGCAAGCTGTACTTTCATTGCTCGAGTCGGGAGAGATAAGCAGCGTAATGAATGGCCGCATGCGGGATTGGGACTTCTATGTCTAATGCAAATGCTTATTATTTTTTCCTTTCCTTTTTTCTTGGAAGCCCAGGAAGAGCAAACGCTTTGGAAATTCTACTCCCAGTCTTGTTCATAAATAATTTTGCTATCTCAACCCGAGAGTTACCTACCAAAAAGCCGGGGGTAAAATTATTTGACGTTTTGTTTCGCGCAAGGCATGAGAATGATGAGGATGAGATCGCTTGCATGTTTTATCTCCAGAATGCATATTAAATAGTGTCGTAAAGCACCCCACGTTCAAAATAGTGTTTTTTCAATCAAGCGACGAACAAAAGCAGCGAAAAGTAAGAAAACTCATCAAGTTTATGCGTTTTCCATGCAAAGAACAAGGACATGTCAGAGGGTATGAAATAGGGTATAAAATGGTTAACGATTTGTTGTAACAAATTTTATGATCGAATATGCAAATCTGGCTGGGTGACACCTAATACACTGATTTTCACGACGTCATAAAACCGGTAAAATATAAAATCCGCAGAATCACTAGAGGATATGTGAAACCCGCAACAATATCACACCAGAACATATATAACCTCAAACGGCATAAATATCTAATTCGGAAAACACATTTGTATGACGAAAGCATTTAAAACTATTACACAGCAAGTTCCAACAAAGCACATAATTTATGAAAATTTCTACGAAATGTACGCCGAATTATTTCCTCGCTGTCACTTAAATCTGATATAGTAACCATTTTCACATAATTACTACATTGCCAGCCACATTTGCTTGGCTACGACTTGTTTGCACAAGGTGAGCGTTAAATTAAAAATATTCAAATTTACATTTACACGAAACTACCTCAGTGAGTGGCGTGAATTATAGTATAATGCCCTAGGTTGGTGCATGCACCGACTAATTATTTACCAGAAAAATTAATGAAATTGTTCGTGTTTGCGTTACGAAACATATAAATAACACTGGTTTACAAGCTGTATAATACAGAGATAAAGCAACATCAACACGACCCAGTTAGTGCATTAAAATTAGAAATATATTTCATACAAAGTGAAAATAAACTGATAGTCAACACAAAACTATGGTAGTTGTCATGATTTAGTTTACTCGTTTAGTTTTAATATTTTGTTGTTTTTTGATGAGAAGTGAATGACGCATTTCGTCAAATTCTAGCTGAGCGTGGATGGTGGCTCGTCCACTCAAGGGAACAATTACCATAACTTCTAATTAATTAAAGCAGTACGTCTGCGAGTGTAAAATTATACGCTCTTCGCCATGATTAACATAATCCTGCGCTGTTTGATGACATGCCCAGACTAGAGACAGATAAAATCCGCTATGCACGTAGACGGTACAATTAGTTGTATCATCTAGAAGGAAGCACTTGGAAGTCCCACTTTCCTAATGCATAACATCACATATAACTGTAGAATGCAATTAGTCACTTTAACGAACCAAAAATGCATCACATCATAGCACATATTTTCATATTCAAATAATATGCCCGAATTAAAATTTAGTTTTCCATCTCGATGCCACTGCTCGTGTAAACACAACATGGAGATTTCTACGATTCGAAATTGTTATTCGCGTCGGTCGGTGTTTGTCTCTTCCCTGGTTTTAATTTGACGCACGACATGAATATGTCGCTATGTTTAAGCTGTCATCTCGATTGTGTCTCGAGTGTGTGAGTGTGCTTGTTTATTTGTGGGTATCAGGTAAAATATGTCAGAGGATGTTGCGCAATTTTCAAGATTCGGTTTTTGGACGACCTACAACGGGGATTTGTATTATCAACGCGATCATTTTAATAAATCGCTTCACACTATGCTCACTGCCATGCAGAATAAAAGTGTATACTATGTGTTTTGAGAACAGATTTAAGCAATGTGGGTGGAAATTGTAAGGTTTGAAGTGCAGTGGAGAAGTGGTTTTCAAGTTTGAACGGATTGTTTGTTGGCATCTAACTCAATATGGATGTTCTAGAATTGGAAGGTATTTCTGTCAGAGGTGGTGTCATGTGAGTCGTAATGATTGTTGAAATTGTCAAAATAGAGTTGATGTTATTCAAATAGCCAAGAGACTGGTCTATAAATACTATCACTCTATTTAAACTTGGGCACTTTACAAAATAAAATAATAAACAATCAGTATAATTTTTTATACCTCTGTATACATCAAATGGTAGAGTAATACTTAAAAATTGATAAAAGTAAAGCTTTCTAGAAAGGTGTTAATTTGGAAGATGCATAAATATTGAGTTGATGCATACAACACAAGAATTTAAATAGTAATTAATGTTTGATAGGTTGATATAACTTACAGATAAAGCAAATTAAAGTATATCTAATGTATTATAAGAAAATCAAAATTTTTTTTATTATTTAGCGAGAAAATGGCAGTCAAAGTTAACACACTAATTTATTGGTTGCAAACGTAGATAAACTTCCATCACAAACATAATTAACTATTCAACTATAATAGATATTTGAAATACCTAAGAAGCTGTAATAATTTAGTTTCTGTTTTCCAACATTCAAAATAACTGTTAGATATAAAAACAAAAAGTATTATGTATTTGAATCACTTTAAAATTTTCACATTTGTTTATCTTTGAAATACATATAACAGTAGTATTGTAATCAATTACTAACATCCACAGACGAATTAATGATGTATTTATATAATTAACATTCTATTAAAATTCAAGGAAATATCACATCATGAAAGCACATCTTGACAAGTTGCGTAATATATGCACTTATGTGTATATTCACAGCTTTTTTTAAATTATTTTACTTATAAACGTACGCTTACTAAATGAATCTCTTTGATTGACTTAATTACATCTTTAAAACAACACATGTTATTTTTTGCGATACAAATTAAGACAATTTAATGCAGCAAGAAACAGCATGCTGAGAATAAAAAACGCGTCGATTGACTGGTGTTGATTGTTTATGTGTTGACTTTTCTCAATTTCAATTAAGCACCAGCTCATAGCAACATTAAGCGCAATTACGTATGCGGATTGCGGCCCATTAATTACAACCGCAACGCGCCCGCAGTGAAAAAAGCCCGCCACATAAATTAGAGACAGAGAATTGCGCTTGTTAAAGAACTCAAGTCCATCGATAAGTCCAATTTAATGCTGGACAAGGTTCGATAACGCAGAGTAATATACCAAAATATTCATTAAGGCTCGAATTTGCATCGAGAAAGACTGTTTATTGCAGAATATATAATATAGAGTGTCAATAACGATATAAAATTAATGAATTTCAATATGAATAGTTTAATTTATAGTACTTATTAATATTAACCGAGATTAATTTAATTCGTAAGTATATTTTATTCAAGAAGTGAGCATGTGCAAATGTTGAACATCTGCTTCTTGGACTGCTTTAATTATGCAACTATACATGCTGCTCAATTGCAACAAGATAATAAGAGAAAGTTTATTTTGGATCAATCAATAGAGTACCCCAAGTGGGTTTGTTTCTGACTCAGCTTACCTCTTCTCCAGTTTGGTACTAACATGAAATTGGATATTTTAAATGTTGATTATATTTCATCATTATGCAGTTGTATTTTCTCTACATCAATCTGCATCTAGTTTGTGCACTGCGCTTATCTCAGCATTGCATGCCGGTTGGCGTTTATTTTGGTTTATTTCACTTATTGCGCCGCGAATTTCGTACGAGTGCCACAGTACTGTATGTTACAACAGACGCAAACGACGCGGCTTGTTTTCAATTATTTATTTTTCACTTTGCGCTCGTTTCGTGCTGCGTGAAACGGCGCGACTAAGCGACTTGTAAGGAATATAAGAATGCAATTTAATATAATTGGAAGCGCATTTTCACCATGCAAACCAGCGGCCTGAAAAGTGCGAAACAAATTCGTATTTAATTTTTGCTTAATATTCAATTTCAGTTTTTACCACATCATACACCAAATGCTATCTATTGAAATGCGTTAGCTTGGTAGTTGTAAAATGCCATCAATTGATTTTCTGTTTATTAAAAAGACGGTGTACAATTTCAATTTACAGCCGCTGGATTGTTTTTTGCTTTTCATGTAAAATTACTTCTTGAATGCGATGCACGTACGCGAACACGTCGCGGTGCTCCATACAGGTTGCGATAGATATCTTCATTCCGCTTTATACGCTAATTAGGAGCTTCTCCTTGCCTCTCCTAAATCGAGAGATTTATCAATTTATGCAATTATTTCCAGCTCTTGCTACGAGCATGTTGCATTAACTTACCAAACCGGGAAAACAATTATCTCGGTAATAAAACAAGAACCAATTTTGCTTGCTATCTGAACGTACCAATTTTTGAGTGGATTTGATATTAGAAATTTTTTAAAAATATTTACGCAAATTAAAGCATGTTGTTGTTGTTCCCTGACTTGCCCATATGAAATTTTAAGGTATAAGCTATAAGCTGAGTATATTATCTATAAAATGCCACTTAAATTATGTCTCTGGAATGTTTCGGTTTTGAACTTTATGTAAATGAAATTTTTAAAATTTTTCACGCTAATTCTTCTTAAACTGGATTTAAGTTCAGTTAAAAAGAGATAAGGCACTAGACTTTATTTTGTCTTTCCAACACACATTTCTCTTGGCTTTTAGCAAATAATATAACTTATACTTACCTTCACTACTTCATTGAAATGAAGACTTAACTACTTGAAAGCTATTCTCACATACAGTAAAATGCACATCATATGCATGCATATTCCAATCATAAGTTTCCAAAGTTTACACGCGGAAAATGTATCCGAAAATTATTGCATAATATATCTAGGGTTCATACTCATATTCATGAACATGCTTAATAAGTTTCATGCGCTCAGCTCAAATAATGTCACATGCAAGTCGCATCTGCCTTGCAGAGCAGCACCCAGCAGTACACAAGAGTTAGGAAGACTGTAAGGCGTGAAAGCTGCAGGAAAGTCGTGAGTTAAAAGCGAAATAATTTCCTGCATTACGGATGGAACTAGAAATGATGCGTAGATGTTTCAATGTGGAAATATGCAGCCGAAAGGTTATAAATGCAAACTAAGAAGGAAGAGGAAAGGATATTAAAATGTTGAAAGATTTAAGAGGTTTGTATGAGATATCAGGTGTGAATCTCGGTGTCAGAGACGGTTGAGAGCACAATTTTGTAAGCGGACTGATATTCTACGCTTTAACGCGGATTAAAGTGATTTTAAGGTGATCGGGTTATTAATAACTGATTATGATAAGCCGGAAAGAGATAGAGCAGGTGAAATTGAGAATAAGCTGATTATATTAACAAATACTACAATTTTAGTGTTTTAAATTTAATTGGATGATGACAAACTTTGAATATTCTAGAAATGCAAGTCAAACCTACAGAATTGAACGTACAATGTTAAAAAACTAATTATATTGTCAAATAAATTTGGGATTTTACAGATAATATAGCATTCAATGTAAATTAAATGTAAAAAAAAGTTGCCTACAATGCAAATTCTCATGTATTCATTAAAAGAATTAATATTAATCAAATGTCTGTAATTGTGTGTTGTTAAAATAAACTATCAAACTAATAAGATAGAAAATTAGAAACTAAAAAAAACTCTTATAAATCTAATTAACATGTTTGATTAAAATAAAAACCCATGTACTCATCAAGAGTCATAAATTCCGCCTGGTTAATAAATTAATTAAACTCATGGTGTCATTGTTATCGTCTTTTTATCAGTTAATGCACCCACTTGACCATAGCCAGTGGCTCACCATGGATATAATTTATATCCTACGAACGAAAAACCTCGTGAATAAGTTTAATGCTATTAACGACGGGCATAAATTACACGCGCTCGCGCTCGGCATAAATATTGATTGCGATAGCGACAAATAAGGAGGTGTAACATGAAAAGCCAACAAAAATTGGGACACTCTTCAAGGTGTCTCTGGAGATGGACATATTACCATCGTTAAATTCAGTGAAGATTGTGTCCTGAATTGGTGAATATCTGTTTGCTTCTTGGGTTTATTCTTAGATGGTAGTAGCCTATGGTCATCATAGTATATTACAGGTTGAGACTCTCTACTTGAACGTGACATCGCCTATTCATTCCGATCATTCTCTATTAGAGAAGAATTTAGGCTTGGTAGAGACTGAGTGTGTGAGTAGATTAAGAAAAGTGATAAAGAGTTACAATAAAAGTTTCCAACCGAGCTATAATTTTTTTATGAACACAAATAAAGAAAACTAAGGATGAAAAAGGTCAAACCAAAGTTTAATTCATACAAGAAATAGTTTTATTTTATTTGACAATCTAATTATAATTTACTTTTAAATATAATTTTTATTAAAAGAAGAATTGCTTTTGCAATATTTTCTTTTGTTTCTTAGTTACATGATAGAAACACGCTATTTTAGTTTAGTTTTGTACTTGTTCTGCATAGAAACAGATGGAAATTTTCCAAACTATCTCAGTCTCATGTTGTCTCGTTATTGTAGAAGTAAAACCGAAATATTTGTGTACATTTTATGCTGCATTTTATGATATGTAGACCATTAATTTTGTGCGTACATAAAATAACATACCAGAGTTTACTTCACTGCCATGTTTTAATTTTGTTGATATTTTTAATAATCACAATCATGCCGCAATTAATTGCAAGCGCCCGGGTTTATTACCTGCTCATGTAAGCTGGCCATTGCGCTCGTTATTAAGAGCGTTTGCATTCCTAATAGAATCATATAAAGCGAATAAAACTATGGCGTAATCGGCACAGCAATAATTTTATTAGTAACTTATACTTAGTTGCGCATCTAACAAAACGTAAACGCTTTAATTAAATAATTCTATCGTAAAATTAAGCTACGATAAGCGTCGTAAAACTCACCGACAACAAGATTTCAGCATGAGATTTAATCAAAAATGACATATTTAATTGCACACGTGCATAAATTAATTGCCAGCAGCGCTCAAAGCCCATTTCAATCCGATGACCAGATTCTACGCGTTTTTAAACAAACCGTTTTTATTTTAAGACTAATTGATTTAAATATTATTCAATCACACTAGCGTGCAGTGTTTGTTTGAAGAATTCAATCAGCATGACGTTTTCTAATGAGGATTACGCACATGTTTACATTTTGATCGCTTTTTTATTTGTTTGTTTAGCCGAAATAAATATGCTCACGCTAGCATATGGGACAAGTTCCAACAACTCTTAAAAAGTTAATTCGTCGATTGCGAAGACCGCAGATGTGTACCACCCTCGGATCGGAATCCAGACAGATAGAAAAAGGGGTGAACGTCATGAATGCAAACACTCTGCAATGCGCGAATTTGAATAATTCGCCCTCAAAACAGGCCAGAATTGGCGAATGTCCGATGCAAATCAACGGGTGCAAATGAAATAATATGTGCTTGGTTTGGGAGGCATGCATCAAGGGGTGGATTACAATTATGTCATTTTACCCCTCTCGCTCGCCACACACACACATATCGTACCCTTTCGATTGTCTCGCTGTCTGTTTGTCGATTAAATTGACGCAGAGAGCATTTTGATGGATACGTGTGCGAGAGTCAAGTGCGAGACCCAACGAATGTGGAGGCGGCAGAAAGGCACAAAGTGCACCAAATGGTTTAGAATACCATTATGCCATTAGGCTATTATAGATAGTAAGCGTCTTCGGGGAGTTGGCGCACTAAAGGGTTGATGGAAAATGAGATGGAGACTAATATCGGATTAGATAATGAGCGAAACAAGGGCATCGCGCATGTAAAGGGGTTTGCGCGTCAAACCAGGACACCCTTAGCAAGCAGCATCCTACGTGACGAAAAGTGTGCTGGTTTCAAAAACATTTAGATGTGCTACTTTGTTACTTCGCTATTGTGAGTTCTTGATAACTTGTACAGGCGTATCATAATCACATTCTAACAACACCTTAACCCAAATCAATTTTCTAACACGTTTTTAAAAGTTGAATGTTGTATCGGAGTAGATATAGAATGTTTTGGGTATTTTTAAACTAATGACATTTGTAATTCCCTGTATGGTAAAGTTATATCTACACAGCTTCAAGCTATATGCGAGGGTAACAGCCTGAGTGCCGAGAGGGTACCGGGTGAGTGTTGTTCCAACTGTGGTGCAAAGTGGAGAACCGGAGACGAACGACAGCGACCGCCCGCCCGGGAGCGGCGCAAGCTTAAGTTAGTAATTAGTCCCAGCTGGCGGAGGCTCCGCGACGGCCTTCCGTAATCGACGAATGGCGCCCACACACATGAGACCAATGCTCTTGTCGTCATCAGGCTTTCTCCCAAAACATCTCTGGCTCCAAATGCTGGAACAACTCCGAAACAATCCAACTGGGAAATAACTAAAAAGAACCAAAATAGAATATAGACTACGAATAGAAAATTTGTTTGGTAACAAAGTTTATTTTTAACTTGAATTTCAAAGAAATCCTATGATGAGAAAATTTAGAGCTTTGAGAGGTTTGAGACTTTTGGAAATTATTTGGGCATTCAATTTTCCAAAAATCTACTTCACTATCATTGCTAAGAAAAATATCTAAGTGGTGTATTAATAAGAAAGAATTGCTTAGTAGACTAAGGCAATCAATTATTCATTTATTCTACTTTTCCAGGTATTATTAACATAAATTAAGGAATCAACTACCTACTATAAGTTTACTTCTATGACTATCATAATTTAATTTTACATTCTCAAGCATCTGCAACTAGTGCCATACCCAAAATAGTTTCTAGTAACTCTCATGATATACCCTAAAGTTCAAATGTGAAGCTAATTTATAAAACTCCCATGACACCACTCATAAGACCATCTCAATGAAAATACTTTGCATCCTGAGGGAACTGATGGCCATAATCGCAGAACATCAATCCGCCCTGGGTCAACTACGCTGGCCAGCACCTGATAAACAAACCCCATCCGCAGACTTGGTATGTAGGATGCAGATTGCAAGCTTCGACGTGTCTTCCTGTCGCGCCGGCCTGGGCCAGCCACTGCGGACACTGATGCCAGCCGAGGGGGCGGCGGCGCTAAGCTCTTTAGGCATTAAGCTTTGTTTAATCGCGCGAAACTCGTCGTGAATAAAGCGTTTATATTAAACGTTTGCGCGATTTAAACCCCTATAATTCCTTTCGTATGCGTGCGCGCGCGCGCTCTTCAGCCGCTTAATACCTTCTATATTACACGCTTAAATAATCTCAGGACCATGCAGTATTTGACTGGGAGTCCAGTCTGATGGCCAAAGCACATTTTATTAAGTATACTTTATGATGCAAACAGATTGGAAATTCGATTCCAGTTGATTTGGTAGAATCAAAATAAATCGGAGAAATACTCTGGAAAGTACATTATTCTTATGTCTAGCGCATTGGGATCCGGATAGAATTCAATTTACATGTAATGTTAATTTGTTTAATGCACTTCACAACATTTACATTGTTGTCCCGTAATGTCGAGCTGTACGGGTAACAAGTAACAACTTGTTCGGCAGTTGTGATTGTTGTGTAAATGTGTTGTTTGGTAGTTTTACAGCTCCTGAAATTCAGTCAGCAATGGTAGCCCTCTCTAACAATTATAGTTAGGCAATGCTAAACTTGTTGCCTATGTAGTTGTCGTTGTTTTCGGTGTTGTTCTTGTTGCCTACATTCAGTTGCATCAAGTACGAACTAAACCTACTAATTAACTTAGGTACTCTCTACTAGAATACTGTTTTGTTAACTTGGTCAAATATTAATATAGATTACTGTGATTCTAACACACTATAGACAAGGTGATTTCATCTTGATGCTGAGATAGATTCAGAGAAAATATAGAGTGAAACTATATTCATATATGTTGTCTTATAATTATGTATAAATTTTCTAAATTTTAGTTGTAGTAGGCTAAATTGATACATAACATACGTGCCACAAAGCTACCACTTGTGAACACTAATGACACCTGAGGTAAATAGAATATGTAAGAGAGAATTTTATTCTTTTGCTTGAAGCACATTAATCATTCAATTTCATATACCAGTGTTCTCTGTTTGCTTTAATATCAATTTTAAATTTCACTTCTATTTCCGCCGCTTGGCTTTGAAAGCAGACGAGAATGGTATTAAAATAACAGTCATTAGATGCAAGAGATTTCAGACCACACGCTCCCCAGCTACGAACAGATTGGAAACAAAACAATTTCAATTTAGGATTGCGAATGAAAGAAACACACATACACGTCGTAAAATGTGTTTTATGAAAAACTGGAGCGGTCGTGGCAGTACCCAGTTATACATACATGGAAGGCGAGCGTTCCTAGGTTTTTCCAGCGACGGCGACGGCACAGAAGCAGTTGCAGCAACAAAAGCGAGCGCGCACTGCGACCATAAATCACCGTGAGCTCTCGGGTGCGTCTCGCGTAAACCCCATGCCACTGCTGCCGCCCCCATTGGCGCTCCTGGGTGCGTCGGTTTTACGGAAGAGTCGCGCGTGTGCGACTCTGCCAGCTAGCACATCCTAGCCATCCGGAATTAACATTTACGGACGAAAAACGACAATAGTCGAAGCACTCTAAGCGGCAGACAAACGAACAGTAAGGAAATGCACAACAACATGCGGAAACAGTATGCCTCAAAGACTTGCGACAAGTCCGGATAAAGTAAAAAATTTACAACGATAATGAAGGATATAGTAAACAATAGCGAACAAGAAGTGAACTTGGTGGATTTATAGTTACAAGATAATCAACTGGAACAAAACACTGTGTCCTGTCAATCATGTAGATTTGTTGTGAAAATGTTTTAGTCAGTTACCTAAATAACGCTGGAGGATAAATACAAGATAGTAGAATAGATGTACGTTAAGTTGCCTATTATATCCTGCATCAAATCGATTGCTTCTGTTTATGATATTTAAGATAGATGCAACTCAACTAGTTCACTATCAAGTTGATTTTCATTAGACACGAATTCCCTTGGTTAAACACAAGATGCTCGTAATTAAAGAGGTGTCGTGCAATACAATCAATGCTCCGAATCGGCTCATCGTTCTTACCGAGCACTAATTGAAAGTCACTTTTAATTAGCCACCCATGTCCACCCAGTCTTCACCTTAAGAATAGTGATTGCATCTTGCACTTTACCTTGGAAAATATAAACAAATAGTTGGTCACTCAATTTAAGCGTATATGCAATGTTCAAGTAACAGGAACGACCTGACAGGAAGGTTGAATTGTGTGAGAATATCTTTTCTCGTATTTAACTTGATGGAAGCAACAGAAAAAAGATTTTGTCTTCTTGTGTTCGCATCTGAGCAATGCAGAAGATGCTGAGTTTTGTAGACCACGGCGATCATCACTTTGCCGTCATTGCATGTGCATGTGTTTTCTGGACACTTCTCGCGGCTTCCTCCCGGATGTTTTACGAGCCCGGTGGATATTTATGACCTCGTCGAGGAAGACAAGAGTCCTGCGAAGGGCGGGAGCGAATTATGTTTGAGCGCGCGCATCACGTTCCGAATAAAACGTTTAATATGCAATGCCGCGCCGCGACCGACATGACAGCGAAACGATGCCAGCGATATTTACAACTGCAAGGACTACCGTAAACTTGTCACCTCGACAGCCAAAGACGCAAACCGAATGCATAAAAATATAAACAACATGAGCAGACCAGCAAGGTATGATACAACTTTCATCCACTGAAAACAAGGAACATCTAGGAATGCATCTGGTGTCTAGTGGCTGACTATCAGCGCTACCTACAATTGGCTCGGTAATTGCGTTAGTTGAAAATGGGCCCGATGCTAGTGGAATATTTGCATTTTCAGGCATCTTTGAGGAGTTTATGCAAGTCGCAGCTTAGTTAAATTGACTTTTTGCATCGCGTGTCATAAATTTCACGCGATAGCACAACGCTGGCGTTATAATGCATGCATATTATTGCTCGCCGGCGATACCGGACGCGATATAACGCGACCATAACATGGCGTTATGTTCTCCTTCTTATTCTTCGTTCTTGCGAATGTTCATACACGCAAGCAAAAAGAGCAAGGAGACAGGATGATGAGATTGCGTTCAATATGTCGCGAGTAAACGAGAAAACGAGAATCGCTTGTGTCCTCCTGCAGCCTCCAACTGGGCGAATACAAGAGCACAACAATTCCAAATAGAATGCAAAAATGTAAAACAAAAATTAAAAGTGAATTCATGCTCCATTCCCATATACATTAAACGTGTGTGCAACACAAAGTTGAGGGTCGTTAAGAGTGTAAATAAAATCGAACGAAATGGCACTCTGTAATAACAGATAATAAAAGTTGCTGTTTGTGTGCGGTGCGCTGATAAAAAGTTCGCCAACTTAAAAGATTCCCTACGCGACTAGGAAAGTCTCAAATTAAACAGTCCACGCGAACAAAACATGAGACACGAGAACTTTGCAGCAACGCGAAACATGCACATTGCACAAAGGATTCCAGCTCGTCATAAAATCGCATAAAGAAATAAGGAAAGAGACAAGTTGTCGTAATGTGGCGCTGATAAGGAAATGCACGCGGTGCATTCATTATGCATTTAATTATGTTGCTCGCAATGTTTATGATGGCCTGCGACATGTTTCATGTTTTGCGTTGTGCGTCGAGAGCAAACGCACTAGCTAATTTTATCTCGGCGTGCATTTCATAAAATATCACCACATGCCAAATGGCTGCTTTGACTTGGAGTCATAACGTGTGTAATTTGTGGATTTTAATTATCGATGCCAAAATGCAACAAGCAAGGTGGGTTCCCGCGGATTAATTAAATTCAAAACTCGATTGTAGTTTATGGCTACGTATTGCAAAATATTGTTGGGTTCAAATCACACACAAACGCATCCATTGCACGCAAATCATAGCAATACACTGTTTACATTATAAACATGCTTACACTCATTTGAATTTCAATGATTACCGCGTAATTTTTTGTAACTTATTGTTGAAAAAATTAATCAGACGAAAGCTTAGCCGATTTGTGTTGGTATCATTCTTGAGTGGGCATTTTTGATTTTAGCTGCCGAAACAAGCCGATTTAAATGCTTACCCGGCAGGAAGATTTCAAAAATTATTTCTGAACAAGCTAGTAAAGTAGTAAAGTAAAGCAATAGGTCATGCGGTATGAGGATTAAAAAAATCTGTTTTGTGGTCTTATTTCACATGTGAACAGGTATGATATAGTAGCGCCATCTACAAGCGATTAGCTATAATGGTTAAAAACTGAAGTTGTTTGAGAATTTTTTTTGCTCACTGGGATTTTCTTTGAAATAGTATTTATTTTGCACGTTTGCCAGTATTTAAAAGCGACTGGTGTGTTTAATGTCCGCCGGTGGCGTGTGTTTGTAAACGCTGAAGCGGCGTGTCGATAGGATCTCGTTCGCGGATGGGCCGCTGATTTATGGCGGCCGAATATGGTGCGCACTGTATCTAATTACCGACGATTTATGGTCGACCCTAGCGCAAAAGCTCTCCTTCGTTTGTTCTCTCATCGGCAGCTTCCAATGTTTATTTTACATTTTATTTCAGCAGCAAATCACACAAACTATAAAATACAATTTACAATACAACTTGTAATATTATAATTAGAGTCTAGTATTTTTGGTGCATTTAAGTCGATTTGTTGTAGTAAAACAGTATTTTGTAAGCTGTCACAAGTTCGTCTTATCAAAAGCCATGACGAAGAAGAAGCACCTCGCAAAAACCAGGCGGGAATAGTGAAAACACACCAAGGGCTTACCGCATCGGTCGTCAATGTCTCTTCGGACACACTAGCGTCGCAAACGTGTCGGTCGGTTTGATTGACGCTTGCTGTTTTTCTCCAGGATTTCTTTCTGCGTGGACATCCGTAACAAGGTACGATGAAGCTTAATAAAGATATTTATGGTCAGCACGTTTAATTTCATTTTGTTTAAATTAAGCAAACTTTTCTACAATGCTCGGTTAGAATTTTGATAATTTCAAAGCTTGAGGAGAATGTAAAAAGACTCAATGTATTTTATTTTAGATGTACCAAAAGTTGTGTATCATATAAGACCTAATGTTTAGGATAGGTTTAGCACAGATTGGTACTCTTTAATTAGGGTGAAATAGTCTATGACCTATTAAAATTTACATCTTAGTCAGAAGCTAGAATATCATCTTAGGTAGAATATTAGATTTTTAGCTATATATTGTATTTATTGATGAGTATAAGGTCATATAGTCTATATAGTTTTTTTTAAATTATGACCAAACATACATTGTAAAAATGACTCTTCTTAAGGTACGCGTTCAAACCTAATTTGCGGATTGTAACATTGCTCAAACCACTACGGACTCTCTATGTTGTTCGAGATTTTATTCAAAAAAGTTACTCAAAATTAAATAATTTCCAACAGAATTAATCGAATTCATTCCAAAATATATTCAATATAAACACGGCACCCGGTTTCCTCCCGCCGCCAACTATCTAGAGCAAAGCAGAGCACAGAAGGAAGCTTCTCCGTAAAAAGAAACTGGAAAACCAAAATACATAATTAAAAAGTATCATTGCACAAGGAAAATATTTGTAAGAACAAGATTGAGGTATTAAGTGCCCACTTCTAAAATTATTTCTTGATTCCTCCAGGCTGAATCCTTATTGGCAGATAAGGTGATGTCATGGCGTCATTGCGGCCATGCAAATCTACGCCGCGGTGCATATTCATGAAAGGGGTGGCTACTCATGCAACCTGAACATTAATTATCATACGAGCCGCTATTGCGCTTACTTCTTGGTCTCGCCACGGCTGGCCGGCAAGAACGTATACGTGCGTACCTTGCGATTCCCACCCGTTGCTGCCCGCCCGTCGTTCGGTCATAGGAAATTACTTTATTCCAAAATGGGTGGTCAAGTCAAAAGGTTTTGGCTGAAATAAATTAAAGCCAGAAGAAAAAACTAGGATTTTATTATTAAGCTCACGAAAGGCTAATGAGCGCATTGCATTTTAGTAAGAAAAGAAACAATGAATATTTTAATCAATCTCAAATAAGAATTCAATAAAAACATACCAGTCTTTTGCACGACATCTACTCATTAAATGCATTCTATCAATTGCCCAGTTTTTGGTTGATGGTTAACTGCGTACAAAACTACAATTCTCCATTCTTGTGTCTTCTCAATTTGCATAAGCTTTGCATGAAAAGCCAACGCATTGTGAATTCCCACCGCTTGTAGCATGTTTGTTCGCAGGAGTGATTTATATAGTAGAATCTGTTTCACATTTTCACAATTTCTCGTATTTTACGTTACGTTTTTACGTCCATGAGCCGCCGCACACATTTTTGCACCATGCGCCTTCTTCCTTTTTTTCTTCGCCGGAGAAAACTTATTGTGCCGGTCGTTTATTCGCACGCCCTCGCTCAGCAGTACGGCGCAGTCCTGCGGGTTGAATATGGTTGCAATCGGTGAAAATTCCAAATCGAAAAGGTCCACGACAAGGCACAGGAGAGAAAAGAGTGCAAAAGGGAAAACGCGGTGCGTGTGCCTGATATGTGGAAAGTATACGATCTGAGACCAAAAAGGTGACGAAGGTGTTCGTGTGCGGTATCGAAATTGGGTTGGAAATCGAAAATCGGCTATAAATCTAATACTCGCTGAACGCCCACAACCACTAAATCGCAAGGAATACTACTAAAACAACTCCTCACAAAAATAACAAGCGTAATAAGATAAAACACAACAAATACTATAGAAATGCTTGATTTTACTCTAATGCAATTTGATTTAAAACCCACTAGCACGAACAAAATCGTTTGTTTCCGCATTTTGATATCTCGCCCACTATCCGGTTATCGGGTCCAAGCGTCCATAACTCACCGGGACACCTCGTTACGCGCCCAAAACCCATCGCCATCCTCGTCTCCGCGTACAGAAATAACCTCACACATTGCTCTTGCTCACAGCTACCATAGATATATGGATATAGGCGTCTTCACACGTGAAATTTCCACGCGTAGCGCGAAATCTATACCGCATTGCGTCGCCCAACAGCGTTGACGTTTTGATCCCTTGCTTCTGTCGTCTATCCCGAACTGTCCGACCCGTTGGCTCGTTATTTACACCCTTTGAAAGGGTGCTAGGTGTACGCGTCTGCAGTGCATTCTACGACAATTCCCTAGGTTTCAACACAATTTTACCCGTCTGAAAAAATTTGATTTAACACATTTTATTTACTGTAGTGACTTATCTGGTGACAACAGATTGACAGTTAATATGATAGTACTATCATGTAACAAGTGTAGGTCATAGTATAATAGTAGAAGTAGCTATTATTTAAAGAAAATATTTTGTTGAGATTTACATTGTGCTAGTACCTATAAATACAACCATTATAATAGTTTCTAAAGTGCTTCTCTTAGACCTATCATAAAGTTAGTTATGAAGAGGTTTTGCAATACTTAAGTTCCTACAATTTTATTTATATTTACTATAGTAATAGCTACTGTTATCCATAACGGTTAAAAATTGTTATCTCTTATAAAAGAGTAATTTTGAGATTGATAGCATTTAGGGAAGCAACAATAACTTCTTCTCTATGCTTGATGAATTGGTATTAAATGTCAACAAGTATTACTGTTGAACAACTAAATCATCTGGCGTTAGCATTATAAAAGTAAAGGTGACAAAATGTTCTAATTTTACGAGTATGTTAACTTGATTGTTTATTCATGAATGCCACCGAAATTTTTACGATGTTTTTACGATTAGACTTAAGCTAGCTGTGAACTTGATCTTGAACTTCAAATCGGAAGCGCTGGCACACTGACATTAGAGAAACCGAAAGTAAACAGAAATAAAAGCAAACTTTACGACTCGATTCTAGTGGTAATCAAGTGCGGAATTTAGATATTTAGATGCGTCATAAATCACTAAAGATGGTACCAAACTCAAACCACATCTATAATCCTCTTCGCGCTTTATATTCTTTTGAGATGCAGTTTTGTTTAAGTGTGCTTAGAGTGTAAACGTGTCATCATTGCCATCGACTACCGTTCTATCCGCAATTATCTTCTGCGTGTAATTTATCAGCTCGTAAAGTATACTTATTTTACAATAAATGACACATTTAAAAAACGTTTTAACGCACATTAAACGTTTGCCACGCACGCGAGATGTGAGAAGTGCTGTGTTTTAAAATGCTGCCGAAAGGACACTAATTTACGACACTTTAATTCCTTGTAATGTCAAAAAAAAACGTCGCGCGTGGAAGGAATCTTGAATTGCGTATCTTTTTGTTCGCCGGCTTGAGAATCTCTCACGTATTTTTTACTGCTTGTGAATTCATTCACATTTCATTAGATGTTGAGATGACTTTTGATTACGTTGAGTCACTACTTATTTATTCAAATAAATTAGAACGAAAGTGAATAAATCAAAAAGGGTTTTCTCTAAACAAAAAGTA
This sequence comes from Diploeciton nevermanni, assembly GCA_027575565.1. Lineage (NCBI taxonomy): Eukaryota > Metazoa > Arthropoda > Insecta > Coleoptera > Staphylinidae > Diploeciton > Diploeciton nevermanni. The sequence goes on from JAODIE010000006.1 coordinate 2,476,891, forward strand.
ATTGAGATTTTGTGACCAAAATAGTTAATGTTTATTTAAATGAGTTACTAAATACTGATAAGTTATTTTAGGAAATAAAAATTGAAACGTCTTTATTTGAATAAATTGGCTTGAACCGCTTAAAGTTTTTGATACTAGATTTATTTTACTCCAATTAACCAAGAACAAAGATGTTTATATTATTCCATATAAAACTTGGCTTTTGTTGCAAATTAAACCTAAAGGAATTAATGCTGAGTGAAATGCTATAATAGTTTCAACTTATTTCTATGAATTTATAAAGGAATGTTTTATAATAAATTCATCTAACTGCAGTATAATTTATATCCAAATAAAATGTACTTAAGTCAATTTCAGTCTAAACTTACTCAACCTATTTCTAGAAACAAAAAAAAAACTAGAATGAGAACTAAAAGATGGATTACTTCTTGGAAAAATGTTGTATTTTACATAGTTTGACTTAAGTCTGTTAATCCCTCCCTAAATTAATTAAATTTTGACCAAATTAATTTTAAATGACTAAATTAAAGCATTTCACTTAAAATAAGCTTATTTAACTTAAATTCAAAAGTTTGACTTAAATTGAGTCTACGCGTGTCCTTTTAGTACAACAACAATAGGAAATTCTGATCTTCTAAAATTTTTAGTTTTTCATAAAACAAGATACAAGATAAATTGTAAGCAAACAATAGTTTGATAATAAAATGAACTTAAGTCAACTGAAGTTGTTGGCCACATATTTCTCCCAAGCTTGGGTCTCCTCATGGATGACGAGAAATGGGCAGATCTGATCTACGACCGTTGTCGTATCGGGCAACAACGTCGACAGGTTCAAGACGTTGGGAATGAAAAATCGAAGCGACCCATTGCATCAGCAGCGCATCTCGCGACAGACACACCACGCACGCTGGTCCCCCAAAAACAAAACAAATGCGGTGAATGTGAAAATATTCCGAATCCGACTATCTTGATCGAAGTTAGTCAAACGACACGCCGGACTCAAAAGTTCAACATATCGTTGCCTCTCGTTACCGACCAGCCAGCATCCATTCTACTGGGTGCCTTCAAAACACCCACTCTCCAACAGCAACCTGTATCAAATCCAGATTAAAATTCAATTCAACACAAGTCAACAATACGGGCGTTTTATTATATACTCAGTAGGTCGGGAAGATGATACCCAATGTTTCAAGACGAGCGCAGACGTTTACAAATCTTCCTCGGCGCAACGCTGGAATAAATATGCGCGCAGACAGACGACGGACGGGGCGGATTGTGATTGAGATAAAATGTTTAACGTGCTTTTAATTCATCAGCAAAGCGACGATCGAAACGCGCTGATAAGCAAGCTTATAATTTTTCCTTCGTTTCTCGGAAATCAGAAATCGTCCAACGAGAGAAAACATCTCATCATGCAACAAGTCAGATCTAGTAGAGGAATCATCTTAGAAAATCCCCTTCTGATTCATTATTAGTGTAATATCCAATCTCGGAATTGCTAATAACATCGAGCATTGGGAGCAGTGATTCGTAAGTCAAAATTGAATCGAACCCCAGGTTTTTTGTCTTCCGCGTGCGATTGCTATTAAATCAAAGCGCACTGCCATTATTTATCATCAACCAAATGGGCGACTGGAATGATCTTTGGAGCTGAGTCGAATTGTGGTTGGGGGAGTCGCTTTCAATCCCAAACAGGGTAAGGCAGTCAAGACGTCCCCCACAATCAATCTAATGATGATGATCCAGTAGGAAAATAATTGCAATAACAGGTCATCATTTATTTTTATTATAGTGTTGCTAGTGCTAGCTTCATTCTTGACTCGAAGCAAAATAGTGTATTTTAAAGTTTCACTCCACAAATACGTTGCATTTTATATTTTTTTATTTACATTTAGTTAGATTCAGATCGCACTTGTCTGCCTGTTGTTATTTGTACTAGCAAGCATCACCTGTCACGAAAACTCAATTTTACCGTAAGTAATTGACACCATGTATACATATCGCTAGCGGATCTTTTCAATAAAACCCAACACTTTTGACACCTTTTAATGTCGAATAATTTGAACCCCACTAACTTGTCAATAACTGATCCATTCCAGACCATCCGGTCACCTTAAGCAGGTGTCTGAACAGTGGACCCAACAACACCAAGCTCTTCAAATACTTTTGTTTCTTGTCACAACCCCATGACATTTATTACCTTTAATTTTACCTAGACTCAGTAGTGTTATCAGCATACAGCATACATATGTCATGAAAATGTCGCACATGTGGCGCGTTAGAAGGCGTAAAAAATCCTAATGAGTTTTTAATTTTTTAGCGCTTTCAGCGTCGGCAGACGGTACTCCGCGAGCGTCGTCATAAAGTGATAACTGTCTTTATATTGCTTTATATTAGCGAGTATCAAGTTATCATTAACCGTTGATTACTAATGGATTCGCTAATGTCCTTCTCATTGCACGTTTGCTAAGTGTGCTTAATGCGCGCGCCGAGAACGAGCGAAAAATGGTTGGTGTGGACGGTCGGTGATAGTTAGGTGATAATTATATGGCGGCATGGTCGAATGAGCTTCGGGTGTATAAAATCGGCGGCGGCAGGAAGGCGCGCGACAAGAGAGCACAGTGAAATGGCGGAAAACAAGAGGGAAGAAAGCGCTGAGAGGCGATAACATTAGGCTGTGGACTATTACATCGTGGTAATTATCATCAAGCGGGTTTCGAATTTAAAACTTGGGAATAGAATCAAAATTAGAGAAAGTGGTGATTAATGTAATTCTAATTACAAAGAACACAAAAAGAATAAACTTTTATGCTTACTATTATTACTTCCTAAAATACCAATCAATTGATATTCGGTTCTGTTGGCGTTATGCCAAAAATTGATCTAAGATAATTTGAGACCATGGTTGCGGTTAGTATTACAATAGTAAAGTTAAAACTACTAGTTTACTGCACACATTCCAGATAAATCGTGATTTTTTGTGTTTAATTATATTTAAAACAATTAATTAATCATGTAACATAGCGCTCACTCATTTTCAAATGATTTTTATTAATTAATACCAAAATTAAAATTATTGAATATCATATTATAATTACAACAAAACTGATTTAAATTGCTTTCTGATGTTGATGACATATTTCACTGTGAATTGTTAAAGAAACCTTGAATTATATTACTCTTTTCGATGCAATTCAAAGAATATTTCTAAAGTTTTTGTTTCATAATATCGTTGAGTGTGGTTTAATTATTCACTGTGTAGATGAAACTTAACTAAAACACTTACTTAATATTGGTTTCTAAAATGTTTTCGGCTTGTTGCCCTCTTCAGTATAAGGTTTATATATTTTTCTCTTTTTATATGACTTGTTAAATGAAAAGATTGAATAAAAGTCAGCTGTTTCTTCAAAATCAATCAAAAGCAACAAGCTACTAAATCTATCAAACATTCACAAATTCAGAGGCACGTACAAATTAACCTAAAACTCCTGTCTATCTATTTACCTAGGAAAAACAGAAATTACCGAACTAGATACCAAGAACACATGCACGTCTTCAATATTATTCCTCCTTTGCCAACCACCCAATAAAACACTCACGTGCAGGTAACAGTTATATTATTATTATTAATTAAAATTATGATAACAACAAATACTAACAGTTTTAGAATCAGAAACTAAGTACATATAAGTAAATATTCAAATTTAGGAACACGAATTAAAAAACCTAAAACTTTCTAATGACGAAGACCCAATCACATTATTAAACAATTTTTAAGTCTCTACCTCTAGACACATATTATTCAAAATATCCATCCCCAACAAATCCTATAATAACAAACTAAATATGTGGTTTAATACTGAAGGCAACAAACCGAAAACGTTCTTCTAATAAATTTTTAATAAGTGTATAGTTAAGTTTTATCTACATAATGATTCTTTTTGCGCAATCTAAAGTAACTTTGAATTTTAAACTATTTGTACTTTCTAATTCTCTATAAATTTACTATCACTTTACTACATTTACTGTATCGATTTACTGTAAAAATTACGTCGAATAAACAGATCAGATAAAGTTAAGTCAATATAATATAAACAGTAATTAGTAAACAATTTACACCCTTTTAAAATTCTTCAAGACATTTATAGTTCCTAAATGTCGCACAGACTTTTTATCTGGTTTCTAGTCTAGGTGCAGAGTGACAAAGGAAACAAATTGCAGGAAGTGATACATATAAAAAGAAAGAATTACGCGCATCTGGTGCTATTTACGCGCTAATAAAACTTCAGCCGCCCCAATGCATCAAACGCGCGGGAGATAAAAACACGCACAATGTCGACACGCGCGTGCCCTCTTTTTGCCCGCCACGAACTGTATAAATTTCCAAAAACATCTCAGCTTCCAGCAACGACGTGCCCACGTTGAAGATGAAGCAAGTAGCGTGCGAAGAAGGTTTGAACTACTGAAGAAGGCGTCCGAAAACTCGTTTGATTTACGATCTA
>JAODIE010000006.1:2481492-2571595 GCA_027575565.1 Diploeciton nevermanni
ATCTACGCCTTCATGTAGGCTGGGATTATTTTCTTCGTTTAATTTAGGAGTGAATAAAAGTATTTAAATGCGCCAAAAAGAAACAAATTATTTGGTTTGATCATATTTCATTTTTTCGAACTAGATCAATGCAAGTACTTAAATCTGGCTACAAGCTTTTATTATTTTGTTCTTTTTGGCGCTTTTAAATAAGAACTTGTTTTCACAAAGTGTTTATATATTTCTTTTTGTTCTTTTTAGTTATTGCAAGATCAAAAATCCAAAATTAGTGGAACATAGTTCATATATGAATTTTAAGCAAACCCTTACATTTGATACTTATATTGTAGGAATTTCAGCGAAAATAATTAGTTTTCCATTTCGAAAATTCTCTCATCTTGATTTTTTAAGGACGTCACACAACTAATTGTGCATTGTAATTCAAACTAAACGTAGTTAAAAAAAATTGCCGCTCATTTGGTTGAAGATTCAAAATTGAGTTGCATTATTCCAGCCACAATATAGCAAAATAAGTAGGAACGCACTGCAATGTGTAATGAGAGTAATATTGTTGACATTTAAATTGTGCTCTAATTCAATCTGAAATAGTGCAATTAGACAATTAAATTGTCAGAAATAATACAATTGCCTAGCTGGTGTAACTAATAGTTTCCTACAAGTGACACGCGCGGCAACAACAAGTAAAAAATAATATTAAATTTTATGCCCATCGATTTTGATGAATTACTCGACTGTGAATTGCTGGAAGCGACCACTATACGAGCGTCGATCGAGTGATTGACATGTTCGATTGGTAACCGTTTAACAAGCCATAAAATTTCGGATTATACAACGTGCTCCACAATAGTCAACTAGTGAGCGCGTCGTTAAACTTTTGATAACTCTCGTTATAGTCGAGTGAAACAGTTTTATTTCCTCACGACGATGGCGTATTGCAGATGGGAAATGAAGATGGTGAAAACCCCAAGATCTGCGAGTCTATAAAGTTGCTGGAAAATAAAATGCCCTGAATAAAAATGATCCGCTTGATGCGGATGAGATGAGGATGTTCACGATGACGTGATGCCACCGTTGCAAAGGGCGGTCGTGCGCCACGGCGTCGATTAGAATTTTACTTCTTTTTTATTGTCACTTTTAGTGCTCGTCGTTTTTATTTACCAGTGAGTTTTATGCGCCCGTTATCCATCTGTTACGCTTCCGAGCTGTTGCTCACGATAGGCAAAACTAGTCGACGTCAAACACACATGTTTAATTGATTATGTCAACATCCGCTGTGGATAATTTCATTGAATTTTCTTCACTGCATGGATACACAATGTCCTTCCATAATTAGGTATGATAATAATTCCCATTCTTTTCAGATGGTTTATTATCCTGGCTGCGTCCTCTATTTTTAAAAACCACAAGTTATGTCACTATAATAAAGTAAGATTTGAGAGATAAATTCGATCCGTGAAAATGTTACTTTGCAGAACACTCGCCTCCCGAAACACAAGTTAACACACTCGTAAAAGAGATGCATATTGTGCATATACTTGTGGTGCACAAAGTGCACAAAGGCAGCAAACGTTCGTCCGCCTGACAACAACAACAACAACAACAACGAAGGCTGATCGCGCGCGCGCGGTCGACGACGATGCTCTAATCGGAAATGCTAATGAATGCGGCGCGGATTAATTGATGGCCGTGTTTATTCTGTAAATGCTAATTCTGGCTTTATGTAAATACGCTTAATGAATACGTTCGCGTATATGGCAGGCGGGCAGCGGCAACGACAGCCGTGACTTGGCCAAAGTTCCCGTTGAGCTTTCGCGCGCAAAACTTTGGTTTTTCTGCAAACATCACAAAACGAAAAGTGGCCAAATTGCATTGGCAGTCTCTTGAGAGAACACCCTTTCGGCAACGCATGCAATTCGCGGCAGTTTTGAGTCGTACATAGGCGGATTTGAATAATGGAATAATTTCCTCGTTACTGGCGTGGAATTCCTGTAGTTTCTACTTGTCGACTTTTCAATGCGATATCTGAAAGTCAAATGCCGAATGGGAGGGGCAAAAATGGCATTACATGTTTTGATTTCACATATCTGCATACTGCCAGTCCACCCTTTTACCAACCCTAGAAATCTGGAAAGGACCCTCTAGAACACCAACTAGTGACTGCAGAATTGGTAAAAAACACGAGGAGGGAAATAGAAATAAATAGCCATAAAGCTTGGAGATTTAGGGAAATTGAAATTTGCATATTGTCGCCAACATACACTCTGTAAAAATTTCATTTCGTCATGTTCCTAGACGAGTCCTTTTCCCTAGTCTCTCAATAACAATTAAAATATTATTAAGCTCTTCTCAAAATACAATATCTATTAAAATAATTAGAATATATAATAATTTTTTTTTTGTAAGCTATGACTAAAACCTAGAGTAATGGTTGGTATATCAAGCAAATATCTCCCTTTTATTGGTTTTCTATAAACACGAATTGCTGGATGTCTTTGGTTGATATGCTTGATGTGTGCCGGAAAGCCGGGAACGTCGGAAAAGCTCGCAGTCGGCATCGCAGTCGGCATCGCAGTCCTTTGTGAGGACAAATATTATCGTCGGGTGAACAATAGACGCAAGCGAACGTCCCATTTTGGATTATGCTAATGCGCGTTTTTCTCCAATGCTCCGCTCGCCATTTCCTCTTCCCGTTACACACACTTAGCAGCACCCGAGTTGCTGAAAAATAAGCGAAACCCCCTAAACGACATCCCGACGACAATTCGCGTGTACAAATTCAAATGTCACCTATTCCGCCAACAAAGAAATTCATTCATTCAATAGAATTCCTTTCTATTTGTTGACTTAAACTATTATCCTGAACCTACGGTAACTTAAACCTATGTCAACATTAGAAATCTCAATTGTCAAAATATTAGCATTTAGAATAGAAAGCAAAAGAAGCAACAAAGTACAAATTTAAATAAGATTTCCAAGAATTAAAAGATTCTAAAGATTGTGAGGAATGCTGGATTAAGGAATGCGAAACCTTTCTGCCAAATGTCCACTCTACTATCAACCCATACGCATTTTTGTCTTCCGCTGACACGTTAAGTCGATGCGAACAAGACAGTACGAATAAAAGAAAGAGAAAAGGTCACGTCGTTACGCAGTTAAACGAATGGACCATTGGTCCATTATCCATCCAGCAACCTGGGCGTATTTTTAATGGTCACCGACATGCAAACCAGGTTTAAGCTGCAGAAACACAAAGTATCAGACCCAGCCGGTAGACACTCTGATTGAGGAGAGTGAAGAGGTTTGAATGCGCATCGTGAAACAATGCTCGCAATGGGCACAATGGTGAGACATTTTCGTGTCGTGCTCATCTTCGTCAGGGTTTGGATTCACAGCAATAATTTTGATTCCGCTGCGGCGCATTCGCATACAAAACGTATGCATATTCCTCGCTGAAAAGGTGCGCGAGTTGATTTGTATTTCGCAGACCTGACGGCGACGCCGACAAAACGCTAAACGGATTACGTACCTTAAAAGGATTACAATATAACTTTACCTGAATGTGCGCATCCAGCGGCAGACTGTAGCGTTCACACAGTCTGACGATGGATACATCTTTTTTGTTCTTGTATAGCAGTCTTATATACAGCGTGTTTCATCACTATCGAAAACCACAATTGTTCAATCAATAACATTGAAAGTAAGTTACCTAACATCCTGTACATAAGTCCATTATTACGTTATTCGAACATCGTCTCGAAACTTAATAATGGCCGCATCATCTTATACCAGGCATCAATGCAGAAGAGGTTTCTTAACAAGCTTAGTGATTAACTCTCCAATCCAAATAGATTATGCATCTCAACATACACTGCTTTTTGTGAATTGTCCTGATCTTAAATCAAGGCGACTTATCAGAAACATGGAAATTAAAAAAAAGCACAAATCCGCTTATTAATAGCCATTATCAAAAAATCTCATCATCACTTACGGATTATAACGATTTAAATGCAAATCACACGAGTAGTTTCTTCTTGATGAAGCTAAGCTGTAAGCAGATGTTTTGGAAACTTCAAGTCACCTTGCCAGCAATGCCATCAATCTTAACACTACTCATTGCACCCGAAATATTCACCTACTACTCTTTATTTATATTTTAATTCAGAAACAAGTGGCGCTACCCACAAACCAATGAATCATCCAGAGTCAATTTTATTGCCATTTTGAGTGTATTGCTAGTTTGGCAAATGTTTCAGAGTGCCATTCTGCTAATAGGATTTTAATTATTCATGGCGAGCTTAAGGCCGGGAATTATTTATGAGTCTGGAGTGTAGACCCCTTTTACTTGAGAAAATTAAATTTAATGCCAACATTTTAATAGATATAGAGCTTAAAATTGAGAATGGTGTGAAGATGAACGCCAGTGGAATGAGAAGACACTTTTCTTAATGTTACCTTCAACATACTTACTTCAAGTTTCAAGTCTGTCCCAAGATTAGAATAGTCGATATTATTCTTTCAAATTCGTCGTGTAAAAGGGTTAACACGATGCTAAGATCTCCTAAGCTCTTTGGATAGAAATAGCACCTGTTAAAACCGTCCGCCGCGTGTCGCCTTTGTACCTTCACACATCCCATGTGCAGTGCTGCGATGCGTGACATGATAACGATTCGAGGAATTAGCCGAAACGATTTTCCAAGTGATCCATACGCCAGCTCGTCGGCGGCGCGCAGTTTGACACGAGAGAGAGTTCCGGGGGTCGCGCGCACGCTGCAGGACGCCGAGATTTACGTGACGCACTGCCGCGAGATTACGTTAAACCCACGGAGCGCGAGCCGATTTCCATCTTGCACCGACAACGAGCAGCATATCTATCTTTAGTTCATCAATACTAGGCAACTAGCACTAGCTAGGTTGGTGCTTCTGAGATTGAGAATCATTTGAGGAATGTTAACTTAACTAGTACTATTCGGATCAGAGAGAGGTAAAATGAAAAAAGAATAATGTAATAAAAGTGGTTGCATATTGTGTTCTGGGTGGAGTATAAGATTTAGATAGTACTAGAAATATGTCAAATCATATTGATGAGCATGGGATTAGTGTCAACTTCTTTTCGAATATCAAAGCCATGCTCGACTAGTGTCACTCACAAAAAGCTCACGCCGAGTGAATGAATGCATTTTAAACGTTAAGACAAGATTATGCTGATTACCAGGCTTAATGTTGTTAGCACTTTGAATTTTAGTAATATTTTTAGATGACTTATAATATTTGGAGGTATAGCTCAAGATATTTATAAAATAGAAACAAAAGTAATTTGGATTGTCTATAGTTTTTAACTTCTTTATAGGGATCTAAGATCTAAACTAAACTTTAAATTGAGAATATACACTTTAGGAATGCAATAGAATCAGATAAATCAAAACAAGTGAATATTAGATTATAATGCTTTTTAGAAAACCTTCTAAAATATACTTTAAAATTTTTTTTAAGAAACTGTTTTAATTTTAATATAGGCAACCAAAATAACATAATTTAGTAACTTATCAAAATAGAAACATAAGTTCATGCTAAAAATCAACATTAAGGTGAAGCTAGTACTTCTAAATTAATATAAATAAAAAGGAAATTTTTTTTAAAAGCAAGCTTTTGTTTAAAAGTATTAAAAATAATAAAAGCTCGTCGCAAGATTTACTTACGCAGAGAAACAAGTAAATTAAATGATTTGATCAGAATTTAATTTTTATACTAAGTCAATGCGAGTACTTAAATCTCGAAATTCAGACATACATACATGGCATCTCAGTAATTTCTAAAGTCCCAAAAATAAACTCATTTAATTTTCTTACACCTTGCAATTATATAGATTATAGCAATAAAAATAAAACTCTTTGAGAAGATACTCTTTCAATAAGCTTTTATTTCTTGATATATCTGCAAGAATGCAATACTCTTACTCATCTCAATAGTCTACTGTTGGTTGTAGTATTTTTCAAGCATCGCCTTTGCGTCTTTTGATCCGATGACTCCGATGCATCATGTTTCTATATAATCGCAAAGCCCAACTCTCACACTCGATGATCAACTCTTCAACCGCTTATATTGAACATTGTACCATCTCATCTCATTCGAAACCATAGCACCTCTATGCAATACTTATAGCAGTTATAGTCAGCTATACCTCATTGCTAATACCCGAGTATAAGCTAAAGCTCTCCATGTATGGTAAATTACACTCGCTTGGTCTACACGCTGCTCGCATAATACCCACTCGATCGATCTTCAGATTAAAAGAGCCCTTATTATTAACAGCATTCGCTGGATGGGACCGTGGAAAAAATGTGCAGCAACGCAAAGTAACCAAAACGAAATTAAATCTTCACATCCTGCACGTGAATGGTGCTTTGTAAGAATATTAAAGTTAAATAAGATGCAAAATATTAATACAAAGGTTGTGAGTGTACAAGGGTTGGAATTATAAATGAAGAGAACAAAGAAGTCAGGTGAAATAGTGCAAACCGAATCAAGTGTTGAGAGGAATCCTCTTAGAATGGTACTACAATTCATTAATAACCAACAATTGAAGAATGATAATATCATCATTTATTTGAGTTGGTAGTGTTGCAAGCTTTAGCACCTGTAATTACACTCTCAACATTTTTAAACAAGTCATTATTATTTTCTTGCTTGAAACTTACATTGATATTTTATTTGCTTAATATCAACAAAAATTAATTGTTGATTTAATATCAATACCTCAAAATTTGCATGGAAATTTAAAACAAATATAGCTGTTTCAAAAAAGCGAGGTTATTATTATTATTAGTTTATTCTAACGTATACAACTAAGGAGACAGAACATGGCGAATCATTTTGAAATAATTTAAATTAATTATGATGGTATCGCCGATATAGCAAACATTTCGCGAATTGCAATTAAAAAAGCATTTGCTCCACAACAACTGTAAATATACACAAGTAGCACGCAAAAGCTTCATGCACGCAATCGGCAGTTATCGAATTTTATCGCCGCAATAGAGGAAGAAAAGTATAATTTTCGGCGCTGCACATTTATCGAAAATGCGCCGGATGTTCCGCATCGTTATTCAATGCTTAATGCCCACAGTGCACATTAATGCTGTGGAAAAGATGGCGATTACATTAGATAAATTCGCGCCTCCCGGCACTAGTGGCGAAAATGTAATATTAAAATAATTGACCAAACACAGTTCGCAGTCAACACCTTAGGCAATTACGCCCGCTGAATTTTCAACACACTAATGCCTAGCAATTAGCAGGTCATCTTACAATCAACTTCACTTATCTATCTAATTTATCAATCGTTACACAACGATGTAAATTATTAGAATATTCTTCTCACGTTTGGCGTTTTAAATGTGAAACCGTAAGTCATGCGCGTGTCCCGCTTGGTCGACATCACAATCGGAGATGATCTTTCTCTCCGCAATGAGTGACATCTTCGCCAAGCTCGTCGAGAGATTGATAGACGTGGCGCGCGGTGCTTTAATTGAGTGCTGAGCCGCCCGACGCAGGAGCGCGACGCTTGATTGATGTAAAAATAATATGTGAAAATCACGAGCTCGGGACGGGGGCACACGCGGTCTGGCAAACAAATTGCGCGCGTTTTGACTACCTGTAGAGGATTTATGTTCACGCCGCGGGCCATAAACCATCCGTAGCGCGCGCAGCGAAGAGCATCACTTATCACGAACGATCGCTCGTCCTAAGACCGAAATGATGATTGAGATGGTTTTCACACTTTTGGGAGCAATTTTCGTAGGTCCATCACGAGATAGAGATGATTCGAACTAATATTAGGATATTAGGAACTATTTTAGCTTCTGCTTGTCAGAAATTTGGACATCGAATGCAATTTACTGGTTGAAATCAATAGAATACAATTAATAAAAAAAAAGAAACGGTGATCTGACTGCATTTATTATTATGTTTACTCAGCATATAAAAAATTATTTATTAAAACATTTATATTTTTCTAAAAAAATAAATGTTTATTGCTAATTTTATTGGTAAATACGGGATGGTTGCAGAGTTATGAATTCCCAAAACTAGATTTTGTGATGGTGGTTGATTAAAGATATTATGCAACCTCCTCAACACGTTTGCGCCATCGTGCTAACGATGCAGATCTTCCCTGGCGGCGCAAACGCAATTGTTGAAGTAGGAGAGAGAGAAAAGCCGCTGGGAGCGCAGACCTTAAAATTCGCTTTTAAGAAGAGGTTTGATAACTTTTAAACTAAGAAAAATATATAACTTCTCTAAAATAAACCATAAAGTAGATGTAATGTCTTATTAGATCTACTTAGAATATAGAATAAATAAACATTAACATATTTAAAACTGTAATTGTATTTCTACTATAATCTCTGTAAATCTATTGTTAATTTGATTTATTAGTATTATTGAAGATTTTTTGGGTCAATATTTTAAAACAAATGTTTAGCATCATTCATCAGACACAAGTTTGAATTGTAATTAGAAGAAACAAATGATTGCAAAATTGACCTCTTAAAATATTGTAAATATTTACTCAATTCGTAAGCCAAACATCTTCAATAATTTCTCAATTCAACCACTTTAATCGAACACAAGTTTACGCTAAATATTTAATAGCCATGTTTGGAATGCTAAACTCCAGCGCATCGCCGAGCCAAAATTCCAAATTCGGGCACGTGCGCATGTTGACATACCTACATTGCGTCTTGTAAATGCTGAATGAGATCGCGCATTGCGCATCACCAACATATTTGCGATTCGTACACCTATACGATTCTACGTTAGGTCCACACCAAACCAGAAATTTTTGTTAAAACACAGCACAATGTTCCATGTGTGCCAGACAACGTGTACTTCTCTATTGCACATGCATGCGTTATCAATGTGGTTGTACCGATGCGGCGGCGTGGGTGAGTTTGAACACAAGTGTTCGGAGCGTGCGAGAGCGCAAAGCACGCCCGGGCAGGTGACATGACAGGCGAGTGATGTGTGAGAGTGACGTGTGACAGGCCCTCGCCGCTCTAATCGGCCCGATCTGTCCGTCAATCGTGCACCGCCGCCTCCAACACCGCCGCTCCTACTGTTACCCCTGCAAAAGTTGACGATTCTTGTTCAAATGCGCAAAATATATATGTGTATCATTTTAGTCGAAAGTAAAAACAATTATCTAAAGTATTATTTAAGATGTACTATAACATCTTTTAAGCGTTTATTAGTAATTATAAAGAGCGTAATAAACATAGCCAAATTAAATGAATATTATTTTTATGCAAGAAAAGAAAAGTTGTAAAATGTTTAAGGGTTTTTAAGTTATAAGCTCTTAAAGTTAGAGTTTGCACGACTAAATTACTAAATTTGAGTTGTCTCTCACCAGCCGCTTGCGCAACAACATATAATAATTTCGACTCGAACTCGCGATTTAGTCGTCAAGTCAAAGTTTCGCCTCATCCCGGTGCTCATCGGAACACTTCGGCAGGCCGGTAAACCGTAGGCGGTAAACCCACACTTCACACTAATCTGAACCTAACAGAATTTATGGTCTTCGAATAAAATACTTTTAAGATTTCTTACTATACTAAAATGTGGTAAAAAGATCCAAGCAGAGAAAAATAAAAATTAATAAAATGTGGTCAACTGCAAGTAATTAATGAGTAAGAAGAAAGTAAATTTGATCATGAAATTAATTACAATGCAATTTTCTATGAAACAACATAATTATTGCACTAGAATTGTAATTGCATTACGATCATAAATTATAAATTACACACAAAGATAATTAAAATTCGCACAAAAAATTATTCCACCACACTAGTTTCAATTTCGAATCGGGTTTTAATTAATTTTCTACTTATTATTCATCCACACTGTTTGCTATATTTAGCATTTTAAATTTTATTATTGGCTGCACTTTATTAGTACTCATGCTGGTACTGTATCAGACTGCAGTGTGTGAGTGTGAGCTTGATGCATATTTAAATAATTTATTATTTAAACCGCAATTAATTACGCATCGAAGGACGGCTCTAGTGTCTACCTGCTCTCTACTTGGCGCATTTTCATTTTAATTGCAAATTATATTATTTGCCGCCGCGGATATACTATGTGTCTGGCCATTTTTGAGCATCCTGTTGAATTTTATATAATAATTTCAGACGTTAATATTTTCGAAACAGATGAATGCATCTAACAGAATGGAAATATGCAAATAGTGCAAATGTGTATATGGTAATGGAAATACAAAAATGCACCGAATGGAAATTTGGCGGTGCGTTGCCATTTTCCGGTTTAATTTCAGATTCAGACAGTGTTTGAATTTATTTATAGGTTGTGGTATTATTTGGTTTATTTTAAATTATATTTGGGTTTGATTACTTCATAGAACTTTTTGTGTTTGAAAAACAGGCTGATTGTTTTAATCCACAGAGAAAATGGTTACAAATTAAAAAGTATTTTCACACTTAAACAATATTGTCTTTTTAAATGAGGAAAACTAGTTATTGTTGTTTATGCTTGTTACATATTAAATTAATTAGCCTCTAAACAGCAGAACCATCGATGCGACTAAAAAAAGCTTGTTTGATAGTATTTTGTAACCAACTTATGCTATTTAAAATTATACTATATGTGTATTAATCAACAGATATATAACATATTGCATATTTATAGCTGAAATGTTTAAATACATATAAAAAAACATGACAACAAACTAAATGATTTCATACAATTCTAAGACGAGTACAATGGGTTGCCTATATTATTTTCATTGATTCGTAGTTACACCACATTGTTTTTTATTCTCTAGCTAACTTTATGTCCTGCTAGGGCTAAAGCAAGCTCTCCAGTTGCATCTACCCTACAATCCCCAAATAGAAACGCATCGAAATCCTCTGAAATACCATTTCTCGAAGAGCATCGGGAACCGCTTGGAAGCAAAGAAGGGCATTTGCCTTACCTTAACGACACACTGTTAAGATAAATGCCCATTCAAGGAAATCCTTACGAGCGCTTCTTTCGACTCCTCGTGAGTCTTTCTAACACCACTTTCTTCCTCCGTTCTTCCGGAATGCCAAGCAACATCACAACCTCTCCCATTTTCTCTCTTTCTTATTTACTTTTCCATTCTATATTCCACGTATCCTTGCACACTCTTCTTGCATTGGCTTTTGTTTCCTATTCAACGCGGCTTCCTTGCTTTTCGAAGAGCATCGGTAGTTGTTCTCTTGAACGGCGCAATCGTTACAGGCGTTACGGACATTACACACATTTCAGACGTTAGGAATCGTTACAAACGCAGTAACCATTTGATTAGTACCAGATTTAGATAGCAATCTTATTGCTTACGATCGCGCACCATGCTGAATGAATGGATGCACATTATGGTTGGAGATTGCGGCTGATTACAACGAAACGGGGAATGGTTACTCTTATTGCAGGATTCTTAGTCATATTGCAGAAAGGACCTAATCACTAAATCACCTACAAGAATATTAATGTAGAAGTTGCAATTTAATTCTTGCTATTTGTTTTTAGGTTAAGAACAAGGAAAATCAACTAAGCGCCTTGTAATGACCCTCTTTATTTGATTTTAATAGGCGATAAAACTACCAACACGCAATATAAACACTGGTAACAATAACGTTAATTTTTTTTTCTACTAAACAAATTTTATGTTTTTTTTCTACTGTATGTTTCCGAAAATAAGCAAAACACTTCCAAAATCAAATAAAGCTTCCCACCTGTATTATATTGTCTTTAAATTCAAGTTAGAAGCGTTTGTTAATGTTATTTTTGCTGAAATTATATGAAAATTAAATAGTAACATCATATATCAATCAAATATTCTAACAGTTGTTTGCACTATCCTGTTAGAACTATTTTCCACAGCGGTTGGAGTGCATTTTACGCGATTTACTCGCAGTGTTTATTCGACAGTAAAACGAGCACCGTGTTTTCTATTGCCTCTCTAATTACACGCTAGAGAAGAACTTCAGCCATATACGTTGAATGGTTTTTACATGACCATAAAATGTCACTTAGTTGACATTTTGCTAAGTTTTTGTGCATTATGAAATTAGTCGTCGATCTTTGCTTGCCAGAAAAAGTCGCCACAACATGAAAAGTATTTGATAAAGCTATCAGGAATCCAAGATCGCACTTTCACAACCTCAAAGTCCCATCAGCAGACTACAGAGATCCGTCTTTGAGATCGCTTTATCAAAGGTAGCATTCTTTTTAGGCCAGACTCGGCTTTTTTCATTCTTCGTCAAAATCTCGGCTCGCAGTGCATTTGCATTGAATAATTTACGGTCAGTTTGTTTGTTTATGCACGAGTGCGATGCGCGGAATTAAATCGGCGGGATCGACGGCGGCGTATAAGGACATCGGCGGCGCGCGGTACGACGATCGACGTCGGTCGTAAATTACGCGCTCGGCGCGCGGCGGCATTCAGATGAGCCGATGATAGTCGTCGGCCGGCGGGGCTTTATCTCGACGGGCTAGAGCGCGCGCCGATTCCATTTATGCAGATCGACACGCCGCCAACCAGCCCGAAGAGCCATAGTATGCAGATGCGACGTTTCGATTTGGCGTTTCGTCTCGACAGACTTTTTGCAGCGGCGGCGAGCGACCAAAGCAGCGCAACGAAATGTTCGAACGGTTGAGAAGGTTGAGAAGCCGGAGACAAGTGGAGGAGTTCTGGTGGAGTTACATGTGCCGACCGGTGAGCTTGCTGATAATTGTCAGCGTGTATCTTGGGTTGATCATCAATGTCAACCGGGAAGTGCAGCAATGGATAGTTAAGGGGATAGTTACAACAAGAAAATATTGTGCTTATGAAATACCCCTCTTCATATAATACTGTTCTACACTATAGTAGTTACTAAGAAGACATTACTATTATTGTATGATAGTTACCATAACAATGCAATGAAATTTGTCTATTATGTATCCATGTTAAAAAAACAATGCATTACTGTGGTAAAGATAGGATAAAGATTTACCATTAAAGAGGGGTTAACACTGTGATAGGGATAACGCCATAACAGTACCTAAATAAAACCGACCTATTACTAGGTTAATATCTCTACAACTATTTGTTCACCCTTTCTTTATCTGCTTACCCAATGACATATTCTTGATGCCTGAAACTTTTGATTACCATACAATGTGTCGACTGCCAAACGATTGAGAATATGAGCCAGCTATTTTTGCACGATAGTGCATGATTCGCGATGATAACACGATGCATACGATAATGCCATACTACTGCACCGGAGCAACGAAACAATTGTGTAGTATGAATTGTTCCTTCAAGCACAATAGCCAATGCATGCAAGAAACAAATAAAAAATGCTTTGACGGTCGCATGCAAATTTGATTTTAACATACAATCCGATTCCAATCCGATAGTGAAACGATTTGAATACGATTGGAGAGCGATTTAAACGCAAATCGTTTTGGAATATTTTCGGGAAGACTTTAAATTGCGAAAGAAACAATGAGATATTATTTAGTATTACGGTGTATTGCAGAAGTATGATTAATAGATTAATTCAAGTTTAAAGTTTAACACCTCTCATTAATTAATCATGGCTGTGCATGATCAGATGCAATCAATGAGGCTTTTACAGATTTGTTAATTTAATGTAGTATATAAGAATGTTTAATTTTATTACAAGATTTAACTGGTTTTTGTTTCCAACAACAAGTAAGGAGAGTCCGGTTTAGTTGATAGTATAAGGTTGGAATCTGCCCCGAATAAAAAAATAAATCAAAGCATAAGATATTCGCAAAGAAACCCCCTACTTTAAGGAATTAATCATGATTTATGGAACGAATTAAAGCTGGCCGATAGAGCTGCTGTTGCCGGTGGTGCAAGAAGAAAATGGCGTATAATTTCGTTGCGCGAGGAGCGTACCCTATCATTACTGGATGGCTATGAGGTAGCCAACCGAGCGCAGAACCTAAACGACGACTGCTGACTGAGTTCATGGTGTTCCATTGCCATGCAAGACCATGTGACGCACCAATGTTGAAGAACCTCAAGCACCTGAGAAGCGACAATTAGTAAAACGATCGAAAATCGTTCAAAACGAGTTAACAACCAGGTTGTTGGCCAGAAACTGATTATTATCGGGGAGCAACAGGGACGAGTCAGAAATCAGAGTGAAGAGTTGCTATCAACATCAAGCAACTGCAAGAAGGAACGCCCAGAGTAATTGCTACTTATACATGAACCAAAACAAAAGCTTCGCACTTCTTGGTTAAATGTGTGTAGCCATAATATAGTTTTATAAGTCTTAATAAGTTGACTGCTAGCCATCAGTGTGAGTGCGTTGTAAGGAAACCTTTGAAAACATCTATAAAAATTTCCCGCACGATGCCGCCAGGATGATACATCATCGGTGGTCGACTCTCGGCACGTCGCCCCGTATCGTGCCGGCTAAAAGGAGCTAAGAGAGCGTGCAGCCGATAAAAAGTTAATTCGTCTTTATGGCCCGCCGGCCCTTATTACGCCACGCCGGCGGACAGCCACGTAATGCACAATACTCGCCACCGCCACCGACCAGGGATGCCTATAAATTACGTCCTCGCCCGATTGAGCAGATTAGCTCCAGCGCGCATGCTGCGCGTTCATATTGACGAATTACGTCCACCCCTGTGCTGAAATCCTGCACACGGTGGCCGATAGCGCCACCCTGTCCGCAGTTGGCAAAACCGTCTTCCAAGGACGATATCGGCATAAGATTCCATTGTGAGCTCCCCGAAAATCGCCCGCTCACAATACATGATCCTCAAATCGCATCAGCGATGAGAAGAAAGCAGGATGGCTAATGGAAGATGTTCCTAGAACACTGGAAAATGGGAAAATGTCGACAAGATCAGGATTTATCTATTTGGGTTTCTATTTAGTAGCCAACTATTCATTTCAGCACAATTACATTAAACCATGTCACATGACCCTATAGAATCGTAGACTCATCAAGTCGATAAAGTGCGAATTAAAAATGATTTTACATCAGCGTATTTTAAGGTTATTTTGCAGGTCACTTGGTGTACTGTTTGATAAATATGAATACACAAAAGGGTGCATGGGGAGGACGCGAGTCGGTTGGCGGTGCTAGAGCTCAGTTATAATTGCAATGCGAGCGCATGTGGGCCATTAATCACCGAGCCTCGAAAAGTAATTAAGCTATTCATTCCATCGGCGCTCCGGGCTTGGCAATGTGCGCAGATGCAATGCAACCACCAGGCACAAAAGAATAACACCGGCAAACAAGCAACGAAAGCTTCAAATCCATGCTGTAACCGCCACAACTGAGCCACCTTAATGAAAAAAGATCAGGAATTGCAACTACGGTAATAACTTTTAGAAAGCCAAGTGCTGCGTATTGATTCAAATTAAGGTAGAAAACATAAACTCAAGCGTTCTTCTATAAATTCAGATATTGTTTATTTTTTCTTTCGTAGATATTGAAAAGATAAAGGAAGAACTCATTAATATTAACGTCAGAATTGAAGATAGATGGTTAGGGTCGCGAGAGAAGTTTTTTTTTCTTTTCTTTATTTAGAAGTTGGTTGGTATGGTTTATTGTTCAATTGACATACCGTTCACCTGCTACAATCTCTCAAACATAATATTTGCTCCTGAGAGAATATTCAAAAATAATAACTAAGATAAACACGAGATATCAACTTAAGACTTATCAAGTAAGCTAGTTAGATTATTCTTTGCATTTCATGACAGCAATGGCAACAAAATAATGAATAATTCAATGTGCATTCTTCTAGAATAATATTCGTAATGTGTTTAGTTCATTGACCATGTCTCAATCTTGTCACTTCCCTCAAAACTGCACCTCTCCTTGTAGCCTTACCTTCTTTTTGCAAATTTTTCAACGTTTGCGGTGTTTAATTACGAGAATGGCTCGTACAACGCACCCGGCCGTCTCATAACATGTCGAGTTTATGATCATCCAGAGGACCAGCGCCGGCAGCCCAGCATATTTTGCGGCTCGCAATGCGAAAAGTGCAAAAGATGCAGATGCATTCGACGCGTCGCGCCATTATAGCCGTGCGCGCACACACGCGGCTTAAATAATACAACGTCTCTCGAAGGGATCCTTCTTCTTAGTTGGTCGTTATTCGCGTACGCGCGCCATTCGACGGGCGCGCGAATACGCAGAAATTGTGTGTCTTGTTGTTGTTGTTGTTGTTGGCGTCGTCGTTGGTTCGACGGGCAAGCAACGTTTTTAAGCGGAATGCGGCGAGAGAAGCGTCTCTTCTCTTGTGTGCTCATTATATTCGCTTATTCCAACGCGCACCGACCGAGGACATCCTTAGGCTCCGCCATAAATTTTAACCATTAAGAAAGCAGCGAAAAAAATGAGAGATAAAAGAAGCCACGGTGCAAAAACCACGCGCATGAGACTCCCAGCGACCAACACCACCAAAGAGTCAAATCTCCTACTTCTGCTTTAATGCACTTTTTTCTGCTCAGAGTGGACTCAATTTTCCATTTAATTTTAGATTTGGCCAAAGAAAGAAAATCGGCATACAAAAAGTCTTATCGTTTTTGGGCGTTGAGTGGCTGCAGCAAGCGATCATATTTTCAACTTGCGAACTAAACCAATCAGGATCCGCAAAGCACCGAGGGCTCAAAGTTAATCAATAATTTTAATTAAAATTCTCATTTTATCGGGCGCATCATTTAATTTCGTCAATAATAATAAACACGATTTTGTTCGCCACCCGACGCCACTTCGTTCTTCACCGGGCCGTTCTTTTTATTTTTTTCCATTTCACTCCATTGACCGGGGCCTGATTGGAAAATGCGCGCTGATTGCCAGAACCTGATCCATCTCGGCGTGTAAATTATTTAAATGCGCTGCAATATAACGAAAACAAATCGCGCGTATACGGGTAATAACAACACAGCCCAACAGGACAGTGACCTGTAATCAAGTGCAAAAATAAATAAACACTAATTAAATAATACGATAATTAAAAGTTACGAGCGCTTGGCACGCTGTGCGTTGCTAATAAAGCAATAAGACGTAAACATCTCAACGAAAATTAACTACACACAAACACTTAACATTCATATTTTAATGAGAAGTGATTGCAGAAAACAACTAAATTGAAAATTAGATCTTTAGCCGATAACTCTAAATGTACGAAATGTGTCAACATGCAATTTCTATAGTACTGTGCACTTTATTCTACAGATAGCTTTTAAATAAGAAAGTATTCATAGACTTAACTTGTTTAAAAGGTACTGCACAAAGTAACATGCTAATGGCGCAGCAAACAGCCTACAGTCACATGCTTAAAGTCCATCCGTAATTGATGTGGGAATCCAAACCGTCATTCAAAATGCACCACTGTTGCTACGATTTATTTTTTTGCACATTTCACATTCTGCAGGCGTTACTGGTTAAGTACGGCAGGTGATGACATTTTGAATTTGCAGCACACGGACTCACTCAAATGTATTCGAATAAAGCTCGAGAAGTATGACAGTTAAGACATTCATTTAAATTTTGAGAGAAGAGACACTTTTGAAGCAGTCACACTGTCGCCATCTCTATGAAGCTTCTCCAATTCTATCTGAAAAACAAGTGAAGTTAAAATGAATGCCATCCCGCTATCAAACAGCATTTGAACGTTCAGTTGTTTACTTAATTACTTGCAATTGTTGCTTACCCACGATCCGGTGTAATACTAAGTCTATCCTAGCAGTTGATATCTTCTATGATTCTCTAGATCGCAGAGGTTTTGACTGTTTCTAATCGTAGCCATCTTCGTAAAATAAGACGCATAAATTTTACATTTTGGCTATCAAAAACTTTAACGCCGGATTTAATCCGACAACCGTTGCGAATTGTTATAAATTACATGCTCGACGTAGGCGATGCACGAATGTGTTGCGGATGACGTTGGATCCAAACAAAATTTGAAATGGTGAGATAAATTTTTGATTGCTTTTCCGTATTTGCGTTTGCATTAAACAAAAAAAAAGAAAGAATGCAATGCATGATCATTAACGTCATCACATTATCTATTATCACATGTAGCATCATTAGTAGAACCGTTATTGCTCATTCTCGACTCTTGATAACAATTTTCTGACCTATCGAACAATGAACAATGATCACACATTCATATCCCGACCAGAGCTCGTCTTAGACATAAATTTCAATTGACGTGCGTTTCGCGTTTGAGAACCGTCATCAATGTTGATCTCACAATCATGCCTTGTGATTTACAACGTGCTGGGTGAAAAAGTTTGAGGTTGTCAATCATGGTGCATTCCGATGCGAACCTGGCGTTCATTATGTCACGTTAGGAAGGTGAAGTTTCTGAGTCTAAAGTACTAAATACCTTGTTTTTTAGAGTCGAATTCCAAAATAAAGTAGAAATTATTGTCAAAGGAAATATCTTTTTTGATTGTACTTTTCCTTTATGAGAATGCATGAAACCGAACGCGCTCGAAGATGCGTAATTAACAAACGACATTAATCAAATGGCGATAGTATCATCGCGCTCGGCGGCGAAGAGCGCGCGCGAGCCGTTAGCTATCGCCGTCGTCGCTCGGTATTGAGACGTTAATAACCGTTAGCTGGATGGTGGCGGCGGTCCAGGGACCTCACAACGTGCAGAAACACCGCACTTCTCAGAATGCCAATTGCCGTATCATTTCGCCGAATGTGACGCGGCTATTCTAATTAATAGATGCGGAAATGGAGAAATTGGTGGTAATCTTTGAAGAAATTATGCTGCGTGACAGTCGACCGTTGAGAGAGAAGTTGCAAGATGTTCCTTGACAGACCACGTTTACAAGTTAAGCAAGAAAATATTAAGCAATAAGGAAATCTCTGTACTTCATGATTTAGCGACTAGTTTATTGATGTACTAATATGGAACGGCAAATATTATTTTTAATGGGATAGTAAAACTAAAATCGGCTAAATTCATATAATGTATATCACAATATCTTTTATAGTTTTCTTGTAGTAAATTTTCGAAAAATGGGTTACAAAACAAAACCATACTTACAAATAGATTTTTTCAATTTTGAGAATATTAATTACTTTTTATATTTATTGACCTGAGTCTTAATGGTCCTGTATGAATACTTCAATACAATATCTTAATTTCTTCCGTTTCTGCAAAGAACTTAATATTCAACATTTATTCATTCCCTACTTCAAGTGCAACTTCTCTATTTGAATATAAGGGAACAATTAAGGTGAATAATTTATGTCCTACATATGCTTCCGTCTTGTGTCTTTGCAACCCACCACACAATCCCACAATCTCACCATCAATGATGATTGAACGCATAAAACAAGACAAAATATCGAACATATTGACGTCCGTAAATTGCTTCTTTCATTTCAATTGTGTCGCCTCAACCACGCAAAAATACCTAATGTCACCCACGACGCAGGTCGGGAAAGAATATAAAGAAATAAAAGGTGCTTTAATAAATAAAGAAATAAACAACAGCAAAGAGATATGCTAAACATTCAGATTTTTTTGTATAGTATGCTGGTTATTTTTTGTGCTTGATTCCAATAATGTATATAAACATAACGAGCATTTGAATTGACCAACAAGACATGAAAAGATCTCCTCAAGGCACTGTGCACCTATAAAAAGTGATTTATCCGGACGGCAGTTTTATTGATGCCATTAACCGGGCGCGCATCATCACTCGTAAATATCGCGATGCGTCTTGTGATGCGGATGAGAAGAACATTTCGCCAAAAGCTTTTCATTGAAACTGAGTTCTTGCAGTTTTATATGCGTTCTATGCCTATTGACAATTAGAATGAATTTTTATTTGTAATTTTTCATAATTTTACAAGCTCATATTGGTGTTGCATATCGAGAATTCCAACTTGCAAACGACTTGTAAACTTTTTTATTTCCCAGTCATTAAAAGTTTATGCATTTTCAAGCCGACATTCCTAGAATTCGACTTGAATGTGTTTTATGCTGGAATAAAATTTAAATTCAAACGGAACTTAGTTATATAAACTAGAAATGAGTTTTTCTCTATGGATTTATGAGTTGCTATTTCTCGTTGACTCTTGTCCTTGCTATCATTTCCTCACGACGTCGACATCTCTGTCGCGACGCTTGCTCAAATTCTCCAATTCCGAAAGGCAGAGCTATAAATAATCTCTGCTCGGCGCGTTTTTCCACGCGTCGCTCCAGAAGACCGGAGACACGACGATATCCTGTCAGCGAGCGCGCTACGTTTCTTCGTTCCGTTGCGCTCAAAGCATCGTCAACGAAAAGCCACGGCTTCGATATCTTTCGATTTCAATTGAGCGCCACAATGTTATGCCATATGTGCCATAGCTACGCAAACAAAGAATGAAAATTATATGACAGCGCGTGTGGTCTTCCTCCTCCTGCTGCTGCACTGTCAGGATGTATTTGATTTCTGCGTTCAGCAGTCGCCAAGTTTTGTTTTTAGTATTGATGCGCTTCCTAACTACTACCTACGAGCCAAATGTTCAACGCACTGCTCTCTTTCAACTGGATTGCGATAGTGTTGTTCGTCTCCATTCGTAGTAGTGGGTAGGTGGATTTTTGATTTGCACATTGGAGATTGTTTCCGCTACGATGGATTGGTAGTTTATAATCACCTGAATTTAAATGCGCCAAACGAAATGCGTTTTGGGTATTTTACATATTGTTTGGCTCGCATTTTCAAATTTGAAATTTGACTTATGCGTCGCTTCGTTGGACTTCAATTGGATCGGCCCACAAAGAGATGGACAAAATTGTATTCATAACAATGATATAACGCATAAATTTGTGTTTGCACTGTGTTTGAGTATTTATAAATATACAAGGTATACCAATTAATACAGAGAATTTAAATGCATGAAAAGTAAGTAGTGTTAATTGCAGCATATTATAATTATAACATAATAATGTGTTGTTTAGTAGAGAATATTAATATCTCTTTAATATCAAAAGATATCTTTAATAAAAAAAAAGTTGATTGTTCTAGGCATCCCATTTGCACTTCTAAATTTTTTTTATTTTCAATTATTAGTTGACAATATTAGCTATAGATAGCCACTTAAATAGTGTTTCTAAAACTTTTACTAGATATTGAAGTTAAAAACTACCAATAAATTAGAGATCCCCTTTTCCTTAATTTTTAAGCCGCATTATTATCCCACCTTAAATGCAACAAATCTATTTTCGAACAACTTCATCCTTTTTGGAAACACCCCATACATTTTACTCTATGTATTGCCATAAATATCATGATATAATATGTGAACGTTCGACGTTTCGTTTACGTTTGCGTACACATTTCGTGCTCGGGCGTTCCAGATTGTTAGCATAAACCTGTCAATGGTTAAAATCGCATTAATTACAATTCGCACGCATACACCACTGTGCATTGTGCAAACATTTACAGAATGCAAATTAAAACATTGCATGGTTTTCCACTTTGTTGTAAACAGACCCCAAAATGCAGCAACCCTATTCAACAACAGTTGCATGTTGCAAGTTGTTGGATCCAATCTCATGTCTCCATCTCAATCCACAATTAAAAATTAAGACCGTCGCTTAAAACCGTAGATATCTGGCGGTTGAATGATTGACACCCACCTTGGATATTTGGTGGTGTACGCATGAATGATATTCATAACTTTCGGAAAATGCGCAAGTGTAATAGCATTCGGTTCGATGCACGAGAAGGATCATATTTAATGCTCTCGTGCATCCAATAAAGAAGCAAAAAGAGGGTGCGTTTTTTCATTTATTCTATCTAGATCTCTATTTTTTTAAGATCTATGCAGCAGGCCAGCACGTAATCAATAAACCATAAATCATTTAGGAAATATATGAGAATCTGTAAAGAATAACGATACTGGTGAGAAAATGGGACGAAATTAAAGAGGGTGACGAGGACAAAGAAAATAGAATGAAGCTTGCAAAGGTCTGTCCTATTATGAATTGTCATCTACCTTGGAAACGTGCAAGAAAAGGCAAGGACATTATTTTATCAAATTTTACGAGTGCAATCATATCTTTGGTCTTGAAAATCTTTAAAAATTTACAGAAATACACAAAATGCTAAGCCACCAAAAAAGCTAGGTGCACTAGAATATTCTTTTCATGCTCTTCCCCATAATATACATTATGAACAACATGAGTATCTCGTAAGGATCGTAAAATGCGTAAACGCTCTTCTCGTGCGTACCGTTTGTTTTCATGCGACGCGAGCGTTATCTGTTTGCTCACGCCGCGTGTGTTTACGCATAAAAACGCCGGCGCCTTGGAGGAAGCTGGGAAGAAGGAAAGGAGGAGAGCTACATCACGATTCACATTGTACTATGCTCATATTTTCCGGTACGTCGCATCCGACAGCACAATACACAAAACGAAAAGATGCGCAGTCATGTTATATATCCGCAATAAAATTACAATCTCATCCTTATTACGGAGAGGTTTATCAATGTTTGTTTAAATATCCGGTGGCTTAATTCACATGGGAAATTATTATCAAAGATACGCATAGACAGTAAATATGACGGAAGAAAATATATGTTATACGGTGCACAATAAGACGTCTACAGGTTTAAATCTTAGTAGAAGGTTTCTATTTCTAATTGAACAATTATTAAATATTTAATCAAATAATAAACAACTGCAACTCTACAAAAAGCTGCAATAGTCATTATGATTCCTCTGATGGTTTATGAATTATTCTAGAAGACTCAAAAAATACCCTTATAGCTCTTTTGGCAATACCACTAATACTTCTGGTAAATTATACTGGAAGACAATTTGATTCATACAATAAAACATAAATCATATTTCTGGAATTTATAGATTAATAGTTATCAAGGTGAGAAAATAGTGTCTACAGTTCTTTACAATTAGCCCTTATTTTTATTTTGATAACTATTACATATAATAACAATCAAATAATAGTCCTTTTAGTTTAGCCAGGTAAATTTAGAGAAGTCAATTTAGAATGTTCTACTTTTTTCTGACCTCTGCTAATTTTGAACTTAAAATAGCTAGTAGATCAGTTCAGACGTACAGAGACACTTGAATGCTATCTTTGGGAGTAAGTTAACTCGAACCCAACCAATTCCTCCATGTTCTCTGATGTCCTCTTCTATACTTTTCACTCTTGTGTTTTCCTTTGAATTGAAAATTTAATATCCGGTTTTGCTAATTCCACACATTTTTTATCAACAGGGAGTAAATATTTCTATTAAACAAATTATAATCTCCGAGGAGAATATACACATAGCTGTGTATACCCTATTAGAGCATATGGTGGTGGCAAAAGGGACATGCATCATCCAGTGTGCAGCTGTTATCAGAATTATTACACCTTAATATAGTCGCACGAGGCGCTTGTACAATCTGCTACAAACTCTCTCCTCCTCTCTCGTTCACATACTCCGAAATGGCCGCTCTCAGTCTACGTTAGCAGCAGAATTCGTTTTCAGATGACGCCAGTGACAATTGCACACGGTCTAAATTTACTAAAGCACAACACATGCGACGACACAATATCAACACTCGACATTATATTCGCGTTATTAATTGCGTTACACACCCATTCGGGCCGAGTGCGCGCAGCACTATGCAAAATATCCGAATTCTGGAGTTGGCAACTTTCTCCACTGTTGCAGCAATTATACCCGCACATGTGGACTGGACTGGACTGCAGCCGACAAAAACGAAATATCGCACGACACATAAAACATCCGGAAAACGTGCGCCCACCATTCGCACCTGTATTTCATCGCGGCCATGCGCCGGATAGAGTTGTGCACGAAGCGCATTACAATAACTTAATCTCTTTACGACTGCTCGGACGCGTGCATTTACTTGTTGTTTATTTATAGGGGCGTATTAAGGGTTGGCGCAGGGTGTGCGCGCAGACCAAATGATTTTTGCAGCGAAGAAAAATTACTAGCAGACATGCAAGCTCCAGAGAATCACACAAATGATTAGGATATCCACTGGGAATAAGAAATCTCAGGCTTGATTATTGTTTCTAATTTTGTCGATTATCAAACTGTTTATACCATAAATTAGCATAATGTAATTGCGCTGGGGTGAATAAAATATGCGTGGGTGGCACGAAAAGCGATACCTGTACAACCAGCACCCTCACGTCAACTAATAACAACTACACATTATACACATGCATGGTGTGTGGAATGGTTGGCTTTGCACAAAACCGTGAATACGTAATGCAACTAACGTTTCGTTACGTCGTCGGTTATGCCCCGAGGAGGGCATAAAACCGTCATCGCGCCCCCTTTGTGACCACCCTCAACTCAACACACATGCATGCATCATACCCAAACAATAAATGTGCTTCTCGCGGTTGAGGTTTCCACCGCGTTCCTTCAACTACCAACTGCGGGATGTGCTTAAAAATGCACACTTGCAGTTATGCGCAAAACAAGTACCCTCTTGTAGGTAGGAACGTTTTAAATTAGAATTTAGTTTTTATGATTTTCATGCAAGTTGACAATTTATGCATGCATGCGCTCAAGACGCCGACGCCGAGGGATGAAAGGTGATGATGATGGCAAAACACCCCATGGACGGTTAGCTACGTCGTGATATTGTAATAATGGTCGATTGTAATGCATAGGTCCCTCGACACCGACGGCGGCGGCGGCGGTAGCGATGTCATCACGCATAACTTCAAATTTTGAAGAAAGTTTCTGAATGCACATGAGAAAGCTATACTAACGTGAATCTGAAAATAGGTGCATAGGTCGGGGACAGTGACGAATGTGCAGCAATGAAGAGGGTAGGTAAAATTGCAATGAGTGGAAATAGGAATGATAATGTGGCTATTGCAAAAATGGAAGAAAAGAAACGAATTGGAGTCTAACTAGAAATAGAAAAATTCATAAAACACTTGTCAACTTAATTTTTGAGGTTATTTATTCCTATACAGGATTAATTGTTAAATATAATGCACTTATTTATTTTATGGTACTGTTAATTTGGTATAAAAGTATTTAATAGAAATCTCAATAAATATAATTAATCTGATGATAAATTGCGGTTGCATAACCTAATAGAAAATAGAAATAAATGATTTCTATATGTTGTAGAGTAAAAACTAATTTTATGTAATATTGACTTCCTTAATCATTTAACAAAAATTGCATATCTGCAAAAGATAAAAAGTTATTAAGATTCTGATAACTAAAACAGGGATAAAACATGCATACGTAATAAATTTACATCTCAAATGAAAGAAAATAAGAAATTATTAGTTATTCTACGAAATAGGGTTTTTTTTCTTGTATGAATTGACTGAATCTTGAATGTTTTATGTGAACACACTCAAACTGTGACTTTTTACCACCATTTTGATTTCCCATTGCAGGTAGGTAGCTATTAAGGTTATTACCATACCCTGCTGTCGATTGGCGTACCCATTTTCGTGTTGTTTCATTTTCGCCTACCGTATACTTTGGTCGTAATTGCATCCGTGTTATTAACTTCACCGTTTCAACGTATAATATTCCCTCCACCAGCAACACCCACTTGCGTGCGAATAAACAAGCAATTACCAAAAGCTTAAATTCTATTATAAAATTCAGCAGAATACATATACCTTTGCTGGAAAAAATGCAAATATCAATGCAAGATGAACACTGGTAGCGTACGATAAAAGTACATGGTTGTAATAATGTTCATTTTCAGTTTAATTACTTTCTGTGCCAGGGCGAGATGGACACAGCACTCTATCCAACTACACTGCGTTGGGTAAGTAGCAAGGCGTCTTGTATTTTTAAACCTTAATTTGCATTTTTATAAGTTGAAATCATAGACTTATGAGTGCAGGACCCGGCACGCAGTTCTGAGTTATGGCCGGTCATAATACAAGGCGAGTCATAGGCACTTGTATTACTTGCAATTTGCCATTTTTCAAATTTCTCTTATCAGAGCAAACCCGTCATTAATCACGTATGAATAAACAAACTGGTGCATATTTATTGTCTTAATATTAATGAATAAAATTAATAATGAAAATTACTGTTACACTTCTATGTTAAACAACTGCAATCTTTCGCTTAAATTACAGCTTGACACTTGTGGCATGAGCCAAATTTGATATTTTTATAACTATGCAGTATAGATATAATGATAAAAATCAACTTTTTCTAGTTTTTAAAAAATCATTTTTGAAATATTCATACCAGGTAAATTTTTTGAATAGCTATTTGTCACTAAAAAAATTCACTGTTTCTCTGGTAATATCTAGTAATACCCAAAATAGCAAATGGTTTAGAAAAGTTAAACGTCACAAGTGTGAACTTCAAATTACAATAGAAAAAACAGTGTTGCCTACTTGCGCTGCGTCACTCGCTTCGGCTTGCTTCCGCAACTACAGTCAGGAATGCCAACCCAAACAGTTGTACCAATTCGAAGCAGCTAAATTTTGGTCCATTTAATGTTTTTTTAAATTTATTACAGATAAACGACGTAATAATTATTGCAGCTTATTTGGATGTAAGTTTTTTATAATGTAATTTAACAGTTACAATGTTTTCATTATCATTATTTATACACATAAGAAACCAAGGATTGTAAATAACGTAATACTCGCAAAGTCACAATAAATATCTTGTACATTGCACATTATAATGAAAATATCAAATGTGATTTTCATGACTTTCATGCTGAGTCGATTTCTGTGCACATAAAGTAATTACCACTAACATTACGGCTAGTTGCTAGCCATGTAGTGCAATACTATGCTCTACTAGGTATAATTAAGTAAACTCAATTATACGATATTAATTATTCATAATAAATTAATACACCGTCTACAAACGCCACATGGATACAATAATTTAATTTAGCAATAATTCAACAAGGATTTTTCACTTTGATTTGGTCTGCTTTACCATCAAAGATCTATGATAGACATGATGGTTTGCGTAGATTAAACTAGCAAATAAAATACACAAATTTGTGTTAGTAACATCCTAACACATCGCTCATATTTATGAATTGAAAAGGTTATTTTTAAGTATTCTAGATGGCACTAGATTCAAACAAATTTCCACTAAAAGAAAATAAAT
Organism: Diploeciton nevermanni; assembly: GCA_027575565.1. Lineage (NCBI taxonomy): Eukaryota > Metazoa > Arthropoda > Insecta > Coleoptera > Staphylinidae > Diploeciton > Diploeciton nevermanni. The sequence continues at coordinate 2,508,648 of JAODIE010000006.1, forward strand.
TTAATAGTTCACCAGTAGAAAATTAGCCAGTACCTACTTCTACTCTTGGCAGCCAAGATTCTATTTCTACCACGTGCTGCAGGTTTGGCTCACCGACGCCATCCTGCACCGCGGGTGCAATTTCAGTACTTAACTTGTAACTAATTAAAACTAGTAAAAGAGAGAGGATGGCGGCGGTAGGGTGAGCTCGCGCACGATTGGATTTATGGTGCAATTAGCACCCCCGAGTGGTAATTTATACATGCAATAACCCGCGCCGCCATGGCCTGCCATCAGCCGGCACTATTACCTCCCATTACCACCCATTGCCTCGGCCGCCGCCCCAGACTAGACTCGACCTGCACACATGCAGTGTGAATACTTCATATTCGCGATATTACTGATAGTAGTCCAACATGGTGTCGTGTATGGCGGCAGGGAAGGTGATTCACAAAGTGTGTTTATTTTCGGGAGTAATCGTTATGGTCGCCAAGTGATTAAATTCTAAGACTTTATAACAGCCATAATTTCAGTGTCAAGAGAAAACCTCAATTGTATTGTGAACGTGAATATTGCATATTTTATAGATTGTTTTTTAAATGAAGGGAAGGTAGAAGAATTTTTGAAAGCATAAGCTTTCACCACTTTACAGAAAATCAAATATTAAGTGAAAAAAAAAAACACTAAAACTAATTACAAAACTTATGAAGTTAAGCATTCGTTTCGGTTCGTCGATGCTCATTCTTGTCCATGGTCAGTGCTATAATTAATGATCTTGCTTACACACTCGAAATCAACTGTATACAAGACACTTAGTTTAAACCGCAACAATGAACTTTTACGAGCGAAATTATTAATGACAAATTCGAGCTACAAGTGTGATTAAATCTCACCTGGATTCCAATTACCACCCCGCGACGAATTCCGTAATCGAAATTATGCGCCACATTATACGAGTTCAACGTTTTTTAATTAAACAAATCGAAAGTTTTACATTAACCTTCAGCCTTTCGGCACGCACTTTCTTGGGTTGAGTGCAGGAGAACCAACAACTTCCCAAATATTAATTAAAGCAGATTTAATTGCTACATTTGCCTGGCCTTAACGACTTTTCAATTATTTTTTCTGTTTTCGTTTTCAAACATTAAGAGCCATAAACATAATATGCTCCCCTTGGTGAAATTACCTGAATGCATTCAGTATTCTGGTGTTTTTATAGAAATTGGATTCCTCCTTCGCTTTTGTATGTTTTGTGAATCAATGTAATGTCGTAAACATCTCTGGGACTCCGCCAACAACAACGAGCGCGCCCTTCGCCTCCATTCATATTTATACTCAAATATTAATAAATTAAAAATATTTTATTTTATTCATGAGGCAGAAGGAAGCAAAAAATGAGTCTACCCACCAGCGCAGAAAAGGCTAAAAGTGGACGAAAATCAAAAAAGAAAGCCACCGACCGAGCGAGCACAAACAGAATGTCGGACGCATCGCGGCACGGCGGTCAGCTTCGGATGCTACAAAAAGCAGAGCAGCGACTACTATAAACTATAAGCCATAAATTCACTACCTACATAAAAACCGATTGGGATTGGATGCATTTTAATATTTTGCCCTATGTATAATAGCCTCATCTGACTTTCAGCCCGTGGCTGTTTCTTCGACGCTCTGGCCGCATCTTCAATTGAGCGGAGAAAAAAAATCTAGAGAGACAACTTTGGAACAATCCCAACCATTTCGACGTGCAGCGACCGGGAAACATGGAGCGTTTTAATAAAGCATATATGTGCTTTGATAAGTTGAACATAATTTTGATGAGGTTTTGGTGGGTGGATATTTCTGGGCTGCCAGAGACCCTGACCCCGTCATTATCGGCATTTCGTCGTGGTCCTCGATGCTCGTCTTCTTCATTCTTCTTCACATGGTGGTGCACTCACATGCGTGAATTATAATAACAGGTTTCGGGCCTATTCTTGAACCTATCAGACCCGTCCGCCAATAGCAGGCGCGCGAGCTTAATATCTTTAATAATCTCTCCCGCTTGCGCGTCCCGTCGTATAAATTAACTTTATGGTTGGAAATTTAATGCGATACATAATGAGATTTGGAAATTTTTTAATTCCTTCACAACAACATTCTAGTTGAGTGCACTACAAAAGATATCTTCATAATAAATGCAAAGTGCACTTATCCGAAGGTCATTCCAATAGAATCATAATTCATTTTGTTGCTGACTAATAAATGCAGTCAGAACAATATCATATTTCAGGTGAATGCATTTTAAACCGGTAGAACATTAAGTTTGATCCATCGAATAGCATTTCACATAAATCAGATGAAGTTTAATGTGCTTAATGTTAGTTACATTTTTATAACAATTGTCAATTCTCATGAGAGATACTTTCATGACATTACCACAATGGAAATCTTATTTGTTAAGTAAAACATTAGAATTGCAGAACACAAAAATCAGGTATTCAGTATTTAACTGAGAATAAACTATCTGATTGACATATACGAGTAACAACTATAAGAGCCTGATAAATTAAACACTGAGAATTAAAGATATTCTCTGTTAGAAATTCGAAGATAATTTAAAAGATTCAGTTCTCTTCCTTCGTCGCTTCCTGAAAAAGTGATCTAACAATTTAAGAAGATGATTTGCACATTAACCATACATGATGTCTGTCTTTAGCTTGGGCGCCTTTCTTCGTAGTGCACCGGTGGTGTTTCTCAGAACGTCACATTTTTCCGGGACGAATATTGACAGTCATTGGGGCGGTGCGACATGCAAAGCCAACGGCGGCAAATATGATTATTAAGCATGGCAGGAAGTAAGCAGTCTGTGTAATTTCAACATGGATACTGATAATTATCATCCATGGAATATTACCATACACAACAATAATTTCATAATTTCAGATTATGCAGTTGTTTGCATCGATGATGGTTGAAAAATGAAATGATTCGCTTTGTACGAATAGCAATTGACGAGGGTACATGTAGACAAGTAAATTTTTTATTAACATCACAACATGCTGCTTTGATTTCTTGTTTAGTTTTCATTTCAAAACTTGCCGCGTCTTGAAGTACATTCGTCTCGCTTCTCTCATCGGAAGTCGATGCAAAACTTGTTTGAATCCAACACTAAGCCCATCCGTACAAGATGAAATTAATTCATGTACAAAACATTTAAAATTCATTTGTCGCCAATGTCAATTTATTATTGCAGCAGAATTCGTGTACCACTTGATGGCATTCAATCAATTTCGCTTTTAATCTGGGAAAACACGCTCCAGCGACAGCGTCAAATGCATTCAAATGTTCCCAACTCGCCGCGCGTGGTTTGCAGCAAGCGGAGCGCAAAACAAGAGCAAACGAATCGATGGAAATACATAATGCATATTTATGAAGACACGATGCGTTGCTCGTTGCTTGTTTTGCATGAAGGAATAGATCCTTTGTAGAACGCGCCTCGGTCGACGCGTCGTTGATGGAAGCATCAAGCATCACATCGACTGGCATCATTTTAATGCCGCTGGTGCTCTGCCTTCTAATATACATTGTCGGCTGCTGCGCGCCCGTTACAGTTTATTCATAACTAGGAGAGGTAGTTTAATTGGTTTCTGGGTAATGAACCGAACGAACTCGCGCGGCACGTCCACCAACCCGTGGTACGAGCTACTACCAGCAATTAGAGAGCGCACTGGCAACAAAAACAAAACGTGAATTGGTTTTTCGAAATGTTGGGACGATTTTTTGTTTGTTTGTGGACTGCAGTGCGCAGTCGTAACTCAGCCATCAGCAAAAACGTTTTTTAACGGCCCCTTGGAAATTTATACGGCAAAAGAAAATGTCTTGCATGAATTCATTCAATCGTCGGTTTCAACAATGGCGTTAAATGCAAAAAAGAGTCTCTAATAAAAACGTAATTATTTGCATAAGAAGAGCAAAAGTGGTGTGTAATTAGTTACGACATGCAATCAATCATGATGTTAATAATGATATTAATTTATCGTTATAAATGTCATCGCGTTTCGAAATTTATTGGTTGTAACGGAGCACAAACAGAAGATTTTATTGCTTATAATAATTAATATTTTATGCGTTAAAAATGTTATAATACATAACTCATAGGCTTTAGTAATAAATATATAGTTTGTTTACATTTGTGTAAATGCTGCTGTTTTAGTACGTCAACATTTAAAATATTGTAATATACACATTGCACCATCTAGTTTCATGGACACTCACTTGTTGTTAGTACCAGCTCTTAATTTAATACTGTTTCTAATGTAACAAGTTCATAAAACATATCTACGCATGAAACAAGTAGACGATTTCAAATTATAAATAAATATGAGACATCACATCCAGCCAATAAATTAATTTGTTAACTTTATCGAAACAAATGCAACGCAGCCATGTTCATGCTTGAGCAAAACGTGTTTTTCTACACACAAGAAGCAGGTGAGACATAACCCCATTGTAAGCTCTCAAAGTTCAGTGCGCGCATGTTTTATCAGTGGAAATCAAAAATGTTGGAAAAATGTTCAACCCTCGACAATCTGCAGGCATCGTTTACGTTAGTAACTCGGAGAAATTATTAGTTCAGTCTGATGTTGTATTAATATACAGCAGATAAGAAGTGTTATCGGGTAAGTCAATCAGAAAAAAGATTCTTAATCTGCACACTGACATGCATTTAGACAGTTATGGTAAATGTGGTGCTCTTGGACACGAAGGAAATAGAGCATGCGAGGGTGACGAAAACAATGACAAGGTGTTTCTCCGAGCTTACGATGGTCCCAAACGTGAAAGACAATAAAACTTTTACGACACTATGCGACAACGTATCAACTTAATCAATTTGCTGTCTTTACAACGAACTCATAATTAAATGAACTCATTCGCATGCAGCTTCTAGCTTTAAGGCGAAGACTATAAATGACATCTAGCACGAATGTATCTATGCAAATATGCATGGTGGTTGATTGGTTGATTTTTTCGTGTGACTAGCACATTCAACACGGGATGCTATCTTTGCATTTTGTTTTTGTTTACACGCGCATCGTTTTTGATGAGCTGTTATTTCGCGTTATGTCGTGTAACGTGTCTCTGGTGACGTATCATGCATCTGCATTTAATGAACACGCTGTGTTTCAAGCCGCGTGCGCTTTTGCTTGTGGGTGCGTTGCAGCGGAGCAACAATAACGGTCGCGCATAATGGTGACGTTTACGATGGCGCGCAACAGTTTATGCGCGCATAAACATTTACATGCGCGACGGCGCGCGCTCACGTGGCGTGCCATCCTGCCGCCACCAATAACACCCAGTGGCGGTGGCTGCCACCATCGAATGCGGCAGACGCATTGGCGTCGGCTTGTCGAGGAGCGAATAATTTTTGTGCGCAAGCAACCGTGAGATTATTGACTATGATGCCGCAGAATGCAGGGAAATGTGGGGAAAATGAAGCTTTCCGATGCATTGCGCACGGTATTAGATTAATTTCAGTTAGAAACGCATATTTTATTTCTTTCCCATTGTTTTGTTAAATAAGAGAGTTGATAAATTAAGATAAACGCCAAATTGGTTATAAAGCAATAATAAAATTTTTATTTTTGTTGAACAGATATCAAAATTACCTCACATATCAACCATCACTAGCACATAATTTATGATTGGTGTGTGTTTACTCAGAAATTATTGAGTTATTTACAGTTTTGCGTTTTGCATAAATAGCGTAAATGAATAAATATACCGAGTATGTGCATTATGTAAAACTATTAAGTTGCAAATTATAATTTCTAAAACTCGATCTATAGTTAATTTTTCAATGTTATCATCATTAAAATATTATTATCATGTAGGAAAACTTAATGCAAAAAGGTACACTTGATTTAATTTCATTTTAATGTGAGAAATTTAAATTCAACTTGGAGTTGGTTGCCACAACTGATAAGCCACTCTGCGGTAATTTCAGCAACATTTGCATATCAAGATGCATTAAGGCAATGTACGCGCACTCACACCCGCTGCATGAAATACATTAGCATCGACATTCGGATCGTTAAAATTTTTGCACAACCTTCACATAAATACACTCAAACTGAAAACACGATAAACGAAGAACATTTTCCGCCTTCTACAATTTGCAACAACAACTCGCAGAACAACAACTTTGTCCACCAGTTTTATCCCGCAGCCAGTTAAACCTTTTAATGGTTCGCTAATTGCGAGTGATGGATCGGCATCATCGGAATGTTTTTCATGCATCATTAATATTTCGGGGCGTGTGCATCTACCACCAGGTGAGTTAAATTCCGATTCTGTCCATCGAGCACTCAATAAAAGTCTTTGGGAGTATGCTCGCTACATGCGTGTACCTTTTTTGTGCACCTTTTTCACACGGCACGATATCGTTTTCGATTAAATTATGTACGCGCTCGTAAAACGTTTCCTTTATTTCGCGCGTGCGGCGTTCGCAATTTGCGAAACGTTCCAAGCGCCATAAAACAAATATTTATTGCGCATCCCCTATATCGGGCCGCGCTCCTTCGCGCGTGGTGTCGCGGTGATGTTGCAATCGCGCGAATGGTTGACGAAGATAGGAATCGCATGATTTTTATGTTATCTCCTTACGAGTCGCCCCATCGTGCGATGATGCAGTCGTAACAATAATATTCTCTTAACATCTGTTAGAATTTTTATGCCCGGCTTTAAAAAGCCAATAAAATCGCTTTTAAACGCTGCCACACGACGCGTGGTAGTTGGGAGTCAGAGTGATATCTATCCCGTTAATTTAACGACAACGGTAGGTATTGTTGTCATTATGTCGTAGTTAAATGTCCGTATTTGTAATATTCAATCATCCATGATGGACATTCCACTTTATTCTCACTCTGAACCGCGTAGACAACAAGAGAACTACAGATATCCGTTTCACATTGCGTGGTGCAATCGATTCAATTATCGATTTTCACGTGTATTACATGCAATTATAGCGCACCGCACGCATCAGCGCGTCTGGCGTCTTGTGTGCAACGCGATAACATGATGGTCACGGTGCAAAATGTTTAATGTGACCACAAGAAGTCGTTGATTGTGGTTGAGACTGCTAATACGATGTTTACTCACTGTGGTAAGCCCAAAACCACACTAGACAAGACACAAGTACCTTCAGGATCTTCAGAGTCGATGAAATCGAAAACCGCAAGGAATTATCGTTACAATACAAATACTGCTCAGCAATGTGTTGCAATTTTTTCTACCCATTGGCGACGTGTGAACAATATTCGGGATGAAATATATTTAGAATGCACCTGTGTTGTAAGACTCGCATGTTTGCGAATTCATGGCGAACGAAATTCATTGAAGGTCAGCATTATTTTCGCTTGTTCATTGCGCATACGTTTCGCATCGAAGTAATCGTCAGCAAAATGCGAAATAAATATTTTCGTTCAAGTACAGGCAATCTAAACCAAACTAATTTTGATCATTTAATTAGTGACATCTAGGTTATGAAACATTTGAGGTGGTAAGAAGTAAACTAGAAGGTATCTTAGGTGAGTCTCTCCACAATTTGTGTCAACATACTGTGTAATAAGTCGCAGTATGACGATTGTAGGCAGAAGACTCGCAAGGCAACAGATCAAAAGATATGTAATCTCTGTAAACAAGCCATATATTCAAGCATTCAATTTCGATCGGATCGATTGCGTTTTTACGCCAACTCCTCCGACTGCGCAATTGCATTTTTTCAACTGGGAAACTCTTCGCAATCTCAACATTTACATGTCTCCCCGATCAGAGTGCATTACTATAAGCATGTCCAAGCAAATGGCATCTCTTCTTGTTTCCAATATCAATCTATGAATGTGGTAGTGCGTGAAACCTTCTTGAAAATATCAACGTCGTCGAAATGATTCCGAAATGGCTACGAGCATCGTTTAGACGCTGCCAAGTCGATTTATTATTTTTAAGTGCGCACTTTCGGCCGACCGGATTTCTATAATTGCTTTTCAGCGCGCCGGCAGTAGCAGCACCGCTGAATGCACCCCGCGATGCCGCCGCCGCCGGAATAAAAATCCACGCGCGTTATCGCTCGCCCGGCGCGATATTTAAGATTGCGCCGAAATTGCTTAAACTCGACGCATTTGCATAAAGCGCTCGTTACGTATTCGTCCCGCAAGGAGCTTTAATTGCTTCGCTGCGAGTTAAGACGGGACGACGGGCGTCGAACGCGAGAGGAAGCGACTCTCATATAGAACTAATTAAATAAAGCGCGGAAACAATTTTCGGTTCAGATGAACACACCCGCGCGCTAGCACACGAAACCTGCGAGAGGAAATACGAAATTACCCCTTTTCTTAGCTTGCGAGTTTTCGGGTGGACGGGGAACCAATTACGCGATCAACTTCACCAGCCAACCCAGTTCGCTGCCAAGCGATGCGCACTTCCGAAAGACGCATCCGACGCACTCTTCAACGCTCCGCGAAACAACCGACGAAAAAATCCAGCAATGGCCCACGAACAAAATAATAATCAGTCGCAGCTGATTTCTGTCTCAGACGCTGCATTTCATATATGCCAGACGTCACACATCCTCTGACAGGTAGATAAGCTTTTTTCTAGTTCGCGCTTTAGACCGCATCGAATCCGGACCGCGTCGAATTAATTTACGTTTGCGAGGCAGGCAGTGTGTTAAAGGAAACCGAGACTTAGGGACTGAAATCAACCGCATTTGATGTTCTGTGATCACAAATTCCTTCTCCCGCCGAGAGAAGAAGCAATAACAAACAGATTTCGAATGAATTCGGATTCAATCCGTGGCGAGGCAAAAACGAACATGGCTCCAATGTGCGACGGCAACATCGTTACCATAAATCCTAGTGAGCAAGTCGTGTTTACGTATAATAGGAAATTAAAATGGCTTTTAGATGTGAGATAACGGCGAAGATTTTGGAAATATCGGAATTGAAAACGGGTGGGAACATCCACTTTCATCGACTTTATACACGTGCACTCTATTTCACATCGATTGAAACGTCTCACAATGATGTATCAAAACAAAAGCTTCATTCTCCCCCTCTACCACAAAAATGAAAAAATTAATTTCTTTTGCAAAGAAGAAAAACTTCTTTAGAATTGTCCTAATTGTAAAGCTTAGCTTGAATTACAAAATTATAACTTCGCGCTTCACTTTTCAACCTGCCACTTATCGTCATTATGCGGTGTGTAATTGTGGCTAAACCACAAATTACACATCTACTCCTAGATAATTGTAAAATTGCGGACCAGCAGCAGCAACGATTGTTATGATTATTAAATTCCTTCACCAGTTGGGGTGCCCATCTGTTGTAAGCAGGCGCTGTTCTGACAAGTTGTCATTATTTTTGAATGAATTGGTTTCCAACTGAGTCTAAACGACCATCTTGAAGCATCAACATTTACACCAATCCAGAACAGATTGTTATTGGGGCATTCAATTCCATAATTCGCAGCATAAGACGATTGCATCATGCGGATGTAGAATAAAATTCTGCGTTAAAACATGAATTCGTCTTCATTTGTTTTTCTCACACCGTGAGTTATGAGTACCGCCTGGCCACATAGCAAACGCATAATGCCTGCACCGACGTTAATGACCATCGTTCTACATGGTCTAATTACCGTATAAATATGCAGGAGTACGGCCCCTTTGGCTGTGCCGATGATACGAAACGTGCGCCGTCTTTCTGCCTTTCTGTCGCCGGCTCTCACGATCCTCACCGCGGTACACACGTTGCGAGAGCGTGGGCTAGGTATTACTTCGGCATTACCCTCCTCGGCAAGGCAAGAAGAAGAAGCGTCTACAGGTCCAAGGCGTCTTTGCCGCCGCTGGGCGACCGCATCTTTCGTCGCATTCGTTTTGCCGTGCGCGTTAACTTTTGCCTCGGTCGTTGTGTTATTGTTCGTCTGCGCCTCCTCGGTCGCCGTGTGCGCAGACCTTCGTTGCGTCCATTACGGCCTTATTGTGTTCTCCGCCAATAAATAATATTCTTTATATGACGGCGGTACACGACCACGACCACGTTGCGCGGCCGGCTTCGGCTTTCAATTATCTTTTTCTTGAGACTCGGCCGTCTTGAGTGCTGCAATGTGCGCGTCCGTACGTATGATGTGCGCGCGCGGGCCCGATTTCTAATTAAGTCCATCTGTTCCTTAATTGTCTTGTTCAGGATACTGAAGATGGTTATTTCAAGCCTGCTTTGTTTTTCATTCTGTAATGCGGCTTAATAATTCTTCGTAGTACAAAGTATTAAGTTCAGCTTAAACTTCGTAATAGAACATTGTCATGATAGGTGATAATAAAGGGAAATCAAGTCAGAAACTCGAAGAAGAACGTTGAAAGTTTTAAAACTATAGAAAAACTTCAAACAAGTTTTAAGCAGCAACCAAACTCCAGCAATAAATCCAGTTTAGTCCTTCCTGCGACCTCTATTGACAACTGGTGCAACGAGAACAAAAAGAAAACCAAAACTTAATAAACATTCAAAATTAAATGAAAGCAATCCGCCATTAAATATATAAATAATTATTATGTATATAAATACCAAAAAAGGCAACAAACCAATGTTATAAAAACAAATAGCAAGTGTTAAAGTAAGCATATATCAAAGTATTAAACACATCGTAACTACACTCAACTTTAAATAAATAATTAAGTTACGTGGAATAAGATTAAACAAGAAATGCAAAATTGAGTACAGTTAATTATACAAACAAAAGCAAAGCAGTTTTAAACTGTTTTTAATACTGTAAATGGCATCAAGTCAAAAACCTTATTAACAATAAATTCAAAACTAAGGATAAGAAACAAAAATAGATTACACAAATAGATTAATAATCCACAAGAAGTAAATTATACCATATATTCAATTCATTTTCCTTCTTACTTAGAAAATTTTGCATTCATAACTTCTCTATAATACAGAAAAACATTTTCACTCTCAGCTTTGCACAATTCCATGGCCCTTGTATAATTCTCAACAGAAAAACTGCCTCTTGTATATGAAGCTATAATTGATGAATGAATGCTATCAAACACAAATATAAATATAGCTTGTGCTTTGTTCATCTGCAATAAACTAGGACTCATTTGTAATTCTTCATTCTCATCCAAACAACATGAAACACCAGCTACCAAAAACTTCATGTCAATGCCAGAATCCAGCAGAGCAAGACAACATACATTCACTGCACTTGCTATCAACTAGAACCATGAATCAATCAATACATTACTATATTTGAGAAATAATATTTACCTCTCCCCCACTTTGCATTTCCTGTATAACAATAACAACAGCTGCCCTGGGATATAGTATTGTATATAAAACAGTCTCACAAATGTTTTTAAATATTGACTCATAAAATTTGTCACCAACTGTGGATAATCCAGACTTTGGTCTGTAGTGCATTTCTATACAAGCTTTGTCAATTAATACTTTCTGTGGTTTGCATTCAATGGGTCCATAAATACCAGCTGTTAATGTTGTTTTACCTTAAAATAAGATCGCTTTTAATGTTTCCAATGTTATGAAGAATTATAACTATATTGAATTATACTTTACCATTTGTATAAAGCGCAGATCCATTTGGACGAGTAAGTGTTGTTAATTTAGATTGTTGATTTTCCATTTTTACAATGGATTATTTTATATATACGATGTTTAAATTAATTCGATTAATTCAAATCGTTTGAAAATTTAGGTTACTACAAAACCCCGTAATCACACGTTGTGTATTAGTTCCAAATCAATGCACATTTGGCAGCACCTCCTGGACTCTTTTGGGTTTAGATCTTCGTGAATATTTTAATTTTGAAATTCTAAAATTTATTAACTCAAAAAAGTGAAACCAGTAATTAATACATTTTATTAAATTTGTATAAGTGCATACATAACTATATATTATTTGAGTTATTACTATTTTCAACATTGTAATTTTGTACCTTTAACATCAAGGTTATACTTTCCTCGTACCACTGAAAAATCGTGTGATTTGTAGTTGCCAAAGTTGCGATTACTTATTCATTACTTTGATTACTTCAGTGACGCAGAAGCATTTGTCGGTGCTGTTTGTACTGAAAGCAGCACAGAGTACGTGGGCACATTATCCATATGGTTTTTATTACCTGTGAAGAACAAGAAAAAATGGAAAATTTATCACTGAATAATGGATCAGCAACTGCTGAAGAAGATGTGGTGGATCCATGGAATGTGATTGGATCAGCAGATACAGGAATTGACTATGAAAAACTCATAAGTAAGCTCAAAATATCTTAGAACTCAAATATTAATGTTGACATTTTGCAGAAAGATTTGGAAGTTCCAAAATAGACCAAGAGCTGATTGACCGATTTGAGAAAGTTACTGGCAAGCCTGCACATCATTTTCTCAGAAGAGGACTGTTCTTCTCTCACAGAGATATGCACTCAATTTTAAATCAATATGAAGTGAAAAAGCCTTTTTACCTTTATACTGGAAGGGGTCCTTCCAGTTCATCAATGCATGTTGGACATTTAATTCCTTTCATGTTCTGCAAATGGCTGCAGGATGTGTTTGATGTTCCACTAGTGATTCAGCTTACTGATGATGAAAAGACTTTGTGGAAAGATCTGAAAGTTGAGGATGCTCTGAAGATGGCCCATGAAAATGCAAAAGATATTATTGCAATTGGATTTGATGTTGAACAGACTTTTATATTTTCTGATTTAACTTATATTGGGTAAGAGTAGACTTTAAAAAACTTATTTTAGTCATATAATATTGTGTTAATTTATAGGCAATGTCCCGAATTTTACCGGAATATGATCCGTATTCAAAAGTGTGTTACTTTTAACCAAGTGAAAGGAATATTTGGTTTCGGTGATAGCGATCCAATTGGTAAAATCGCATTCCCAGCGGTTCAAGCAACTCCTTGCTTGTCAACCAGCTTTCCAGCCATTTTTAATGGCAAAAAACTACCATGCTTAATTCCTTGTGCGATTGATCAAGATCCTTACTTTAGGATGACACGTGATGTTGCGCCTCGCCTTGGATTTCAGAAACCCGCACTCATGCATTCAACGTTCTTCCCTGCTTTACAAGGAGCAAAAACTAAAATGTCAGCATCAGATCCAACATCCACAATTTATTTAACTGATACCCCGAAGCAACTTAAGAATAAAGTTAACAAACACGCGTTTTCGGGTGGACAAACAACCGTGGAGGAGCATAGGAAATTAGGTGGCGATTGTACTGTTGATATCTCATATCAATACCTCAAGTTCTTCTTGGATGATGATGAAAAGTTAGAAGAAATTAGGAAGAATTACACCAGTGGCGAATTGTTGACCGGGGAATTGAAGAAAATATTAATTGATACACTAACACCAGTTGTTCAGGGACATCAGGAACGCAGGGCTATGATAACAGATGAGGTTTTGCAACAGTACATGACTCCTAGGAAATTGAATTATCAATTTTAATATATTGTGAAATACTAAACTTATGGACGTCCGCCTGCATAATGTTGGAATTTATTTATTTGCGCGTTTGTAAATTTTCGCAGACTGTTATGTTAAGTAAATCATTGCACATGCAAAATTACTTTTAATGTGGAAGTATGTTCGTGAATTATTCAAGTTTTGGGTTTTACCGAATTCAAGCTTATGAAAAATGTTAGTAAACAGAATTTAATGGGGCATTCCAAAAACATTTATTGCTAGCAGCAATTGAACATATGAAACTGTCAAATCGCATGCATATTTCAATGTTCCTGTTTTGAAGTTTATATTTGAGCGATTGTGTGCGGAAAGTTGCGAACCTTCCATCACGTCCTGTTATCACATAACCTCGGCTTCGGCATTCGTCCCAATCTTGCTGCTGGTCTGCTCCGTCACATATTGATTACTTTATAATATTACTCTGGTAAGAATGGTTGACCAGCAAAGACGTCGTGTAGAACTAGAAATGACTAAACTGGTCGATGATATAGATCGTAATTACTTAAGAAAAATGCAGGTAAATAACGAAAACTTGTTTCCCACATTTCTAAGATTACTTCAAACATGCTTGGAGTGTATTAATATTTCTAATAAATGAAATTAAGAGAGGATTATCCAACGGATTTTGTTTTTCAAATATATTATTACAGGCTACGATGCATCGATGTGCTGCACGTTGTTGTGATGATTACAATGTGTCTTTAGATAGTGTCCAACAATGTGTAGAAAATTGCTCACGACCATTACAAAAATCACAGGACTATGTCCAATCAGAAATACAAAGTTTTCAAACCAGATTACAAAGGTGTGTCATGGATTGTAATGATGATATTAAGCTAAAAATGGGTCCAAATCCTAATGAATCTGAAGTAAGTTTAGCAGATAAATTATGAATATTTTAATATTTCATTTAATATTAATGTTTTTTCTTTTAGATTAATAAGTTTACTGCCATGTTTGAAACTTGTGCAACTAAATGTGTTGATAAACACATTGATTTAATTCCACAAATATTGAAATCAATGAAAACTGTGCTTTCTAAACAAGAAAATGAGCAACGTTCTAATTTAGTTTAAAACAAGTTATTAAGGAAATGTTGCATTTAAAGTGTGTTGTTATTGTTTTGCATTTGCCACAACTGTAGTCAAGAGGACATGTAGATATGATGAACAGTAAAAGTGATTTTTATGATATGCACCACTGATGTAACTACTGCCAGATTATTATGAATAAATTCAGGGGTGCAGTGTAATTGTCATCTTCATAGGTTCATTACAAGATTATATTTCTTATTATAGTGAAGACAATCATTTACATCCTGTCATTAATCAGTTAGTTACATAAGGAATTGACTAAATGTGATTCAAGTTGCTATACTAATTAGCAATTAGAATGACCCATAAGTAATATTATTAAAAATATCTTATACTAACTTGACTGGTATTCCTCGAGCAATACAAGCTGCTTGAGTAATATAAGTACACTTTGTGTTCCACTTGGCTTTGTTTAATGCTGTTAACAGGTCCGGTATGTGCGGTGTCTTCACTAAGGTCGTCTGTCGCGGAAGTGTTACAATATCAATTTCTATAAAGCACATGTATTACAACTAGAAAACAGAAGCAAAATGTGGTAACAAACCTGTTGCTCCTGGGTGCCATGACTTTCTATTGAGCTCTAACCAATGTGGCTTCTTTAATGGACCTGGTACCCATTGACTTAAAAAGTTTGTGCACAACAAGTCGCAATCTAAATCAGTTATGTTGTATAAATTGCCGATAACAGCTGGGCAGCAACACATAATATAATACTGGTTCGTACCCCACGGTTCCATTTGAGGAGATACTTGCTTTAATGCAACACTTTTGCATCCAAATAGAAGAACAACGGCATTAATTCGAAGCTTTTCTAAACTCGAATATGGTACATACTGCATTCCATCACCATGGCCACCATACCTATAAAGTTTTAATAGTATACTAAACTAAATCAAACATGAAAATCCGAATGAACTAACATAAAAATATCGCAGTTAATAAGATAATCTAAAAACTCTTCTCCAGTTGGTCGTTTTCCAATTAAAGTCCTCCATGTACTTAACCAGTACTTCTGAAATGACTTCATTCGGTGTTCCATTTGTGGTAAATTCAAACCAGGATTAAGTATGGATCCTCCTCTGACATTTTCCAGTTGGATGATTTTCCTCCCATTTTCGATTTCGGATTCATGAGCTCGAAATAAGGCATATGTGTGGTGAAATGATTGCATCCTAGAAACTGGTTGATGGGATAGAATATCCAACATTTCCCAAGGAACTGCATCTATCGTTTCATCCACAACTAAAATAATTGGATTTTTCACTTCTTTCGCGTACAAATCAAATGATTTTACAGTTTTTATCATGTTTATTATTGTCTCAGTTGTAAAATCTGGGAAACAGTATTCAAGAATCTTCTTGGTTTCCTTGCTATCCACAAAATTTTGAGATCTGAGTAGGCATCTAAGAATTTGTCGACGTTTTGGTGTAATCTGCACGCTAAAACAAATTTATCAATATCAAGCAATACAAACCTGAAACTAATTATGCACCTATTATTTTCCTTCAATAAGGTATTTAAGTCTGCTTCAACTTTCTGCTCATTTTCATTGGAACTAAATTTCCCACTAAACAATATTCTCCACTCAGCTAGCCATTTATTCTGTATGCACTTCACAATTTGCTTCATCTCTGTATTAACTCTCAATTTAAACTGAGAATAGGTTTCAGTCATATTACTATGGGTTTGGCTTAGTTTGGTGTATCCTAAATTAATCTCATGCAAATTCTTGTGCAATTCCTTCATTACATGGATAGGCTCCCCATCAAAATTAATTGCTGCTGGAATGTTCACTGTGAATGGTAAATTTGTTCCTTGTCCACATTGAAATACTGTAATTTGTAATGGATTTGTGTTGGAATGTAACCCTGACCATTTTGTGATGTTGTTCATATTAGTAACTTGCACTAATGTCCACTCAGGTGGCATCATTTCCAATTTCATTAATATCTCATCCATGTCAGTACTTTTTGAATCAACAGGACATTGAAACTTCAAGTCATCTGAGTCCATTGGGAAGGTATTGTATGTGGAATAGTATGAAGCTTTTGTAAAGAGATTAATAGCTAATTGTCGAAATACAGGACAATGTGCTTCAATCAAATGGTATATTTTTTGGAGTTCTTCTTTTGAATTCAATTCATCAAGCAGTGATGCTTCTGATAAATTTCTATCTAAAAAAGCAAGTTTAATGTTAAATAATAATACAATTCACAGCCTTTTGAGAAATACCTCTGTAAGAATCAACATTTAAATGCAAATCTATCAAATTAAATGTAAGTTCTTCTTCGAATCCGGTAGTCCTAGTTGCCATTGCAGTAAATCTGTTTGAAATAATGAAAAGAACAACAATAGCACGAAAACAACAATCACAGCTTTATGTTTCAAGTTTGCAACCAGTTGTAATAGACATTTTTCTGTTTGCGCGTCGAAATACGCAGCAAAGAAAGAGATGCCCCAAAAATAGATGAGGATGGAATCGGCATCGGTCGGCATATTCTATAACCTGTAAACCGATGCAAAACCAATTGTATTTTACCTTATTATCATCGTCAATATTGAACTTAAACACTATTTATAAATACTTAAAGTATCTATAAATATTAAATAAACGATGTCGGACACAGTGGTCAACGATATCTTCACATCCTACCAAAAGTATTTGGATACTGAACAAGAAACGCGAGAGGTAATCAAACAATTCCAACTCTACGTTTTCACATGTTTGCTCAGATGTTTTTAATATATTCTATAACATATAAAATACATTTGTAGCAAATTAGAGCTGTAGTCAAAGAGATTGAGACCTATGCAAGGGAAATGATAACAATCTTACAAGTTATACATCAAGAAAATTGTTTTGAGGAAGGTAAGTTTGGTATTAGAGTTAAATTTTTATATGGTATTGGATGTTTTACAAACAATTATTTTTGTATTGCAGTACTGCAAGCATGTCTTAAAAGCAGACAAGTGTTTGAAAAAGTTAGGCCAGAATATGAGAAATTAGCTACACTTGTTCCAATTGGCCATTATTACAGATACAATGACCATTGGAGGTTTGTCACACAAAGATTATGTTTTATTTCAGCTCTTATTGTTTACCTTGAAATGGGTATATTAATTAGCAAAGAAACCTGTGCTGAAATTATTGGAGGTAATTATTTCTAATTATAAATCAGTAAGTTATATACACTTTCTTTTATCTTTACAGTAAAGTTGGATCACAAGGAAGGTTTTCATCTGGAACTAGAAGATTATTTGATGGGAATTTTACAATTATCATCAGAACTTGTAGGTGGTTAGCTATTAACGGACTTTTATAAGTAATTTTTGTAATTTTAGGCAAGATTTGCTGTCAATGCAGTAACCAGTGGAGACTATAATCGTCCGATGGAAATATCCAAATTTGTTTCTAATATTAATGCCGGATTTCGTTTGCTCAATCTGAAAAATGATTCTCTGAGAAAGCGTTTTGATGTTTTGAAATATGATGTAAAGAAAATCGAAGAAATTGTTTATGATCTGTCTATCCGTGGTTTAAAACCAGGTTTGCCACCATCAACTGATTAGTTTGCGATATTTTCTAAATATCCTAGTTATAAGCACTGCTTGATGAAAACAGATGAAAATAAATGAGTCCTGGTATTTCATTAATTTAAAGTCAAATTGGCTTTTTATACTTAGAATAACTCCGCCAGAGTTCGCCCCCTACTTTAGGCGAGTCCGGCTGACCCCGGCGAGCTCCACGTGTGACTGTCGTCATTTCCGCCACACTAGGGATTTGCGGCTTCTTGTGCACTTAATTAGTACCCCCACCACCTGGTGTAGCAATCGTGTAATTAGTTGTGATTAAATAAAATACGCAATGTCAACCTATTGTTTATTGATAGATATTATAAATAACAATTTATATGCCTTCGCCGGTTCTCTTTTCGATGGAAAAGTTCTTCCAAATATGAGAAACTCGTGTGAGAAGAGCTCGTGTGACCTCGACATAACACGAAGTTGTGGGGCTATCAGGTCAATTGAGAGACTGTGCGTGAATTTCAAAGAGGTGTGTTTTTAATTTTTAAGAATTATATTATAATTATAAACATTTTCTAATGTTATTGATCATAATTTAATATTTTTACTAGTGACTCTGTCTGTTGTTATGGCAAATTGTGTCACTTTCGCGTAGCACGTTTTGCTGTCGACATGAATGAAGTGACTACGCTAGTCAGTGGAGCGTTGGCTTCCCGCGCGCTTGTGGCATGCTCGCTAGTAAATGATTCCATGGTAGGGCCGCCATGATGGCTTTCCGCTCGACGCGCTCAACATGGAAAGTTTCGATGGCGTTTTACTGTATTTGTGACTGAGTGCGCGCTCGCGGGAGCAATGGGAACGTGCTAGGGAACACGCATCACCCGGTCGTAGCCGTTGCGGACGGCCCGCGCGACGGGAAACGCCACACGGACGCAGGATAGATTTATGTTGACCGCGTCGCGATTCCACTGCTGTCAACAAAGATGTCCAAGCTCTCGTTTCGGGCGCGAGCCCTGGACGCGGGCAAGCCTATGCCTATCTACATGGCTGAGGAGCTCCCGGACCTGCCGGACTACTCGGTCATCAACAGGGCAGTGCCTCAGATGCCGTCCGGCATGGAAAAAGAGGAGGAATGTGTAAGTTTTTGGGCGGCGACGGCGGCGTAAACCCGCGCGCCGCCATGGCATCCATCTTGTCATTTTGTTGCCGTTGGGCGCGCACCAGCCGGCGTCGTGGATTTTTACTAGCTCGTTCCGGGGTGCGGACCTCGAAACCGGCATGGAAGGCGAGGATTTCTGGCGAAAATTACGCTTTTCGGCGGTTGGCGCTTTTGCCGGTTGCCGACATGAATGTTTTGATGTGGACCGGCAAAATGCATGTACCCGGACTTCCTAGCAACCCGCACACGATATAAACAAAAACAAAAATATTTTTTGTTTCTAAATTTACATTCTATGTTAACTTGTAATTTTTTTAGTTTTGTTAACCTTATTTATTGTGTGGTAAAATAACAATAACCCTAATTTATTATATTTATTTATCAAAAGTGTTTGCAGCATGAAACAATTCAGTTTAATTTAGGTGTTAACCATTTTTAACACGCTTATGGATTTTAGGAGCATCATTTGCAGCGCGCAATTTGTGCGGGGCTCATTATTCCAACTCCTGAGGTTTCGGACATTGCAGACAAATCTGTGCATGACCAGCTCTATCCAGCCAGTTATAAACAGCCACGCCAGCTCATACACATGCAACGTGAGTAATATTGCTATATTATTATGAAGATGTTTGTGATTGTAAATTTAAAACAAATATATTTTTTAGCTTTCACAATGGAACAAGACATACCTGATTATGATATGGATTCTGATGATGAAAGGTGGCTGGATTCTCAGGCAAAACGTCTTGATTTATCACCTCTCAAGTTTGAAGAAATGATGGATCGGCTGGAAAAAAATAGTGGCCAAACAGTAGTGTCATTAGCTGAAGCTAAGGCACTACTGAAGGAGGATGATGATCTCATTATAGCAGTATTTGATTACTGGCTTAACAAACGTTTGAAACTGGTATGGAATTTGCGATTAGAAATTACATTTTGCTCTACTATAGATGTAATCTAAATTATTGTGTAGATAAACGTTAACTAGCACTAAATTTTATTTAGAAAACGTTTTCGGTTCTTTGCTTTCTTCAGAAAACGTTATACAAATAAGTTTCAGTGTTATAGCTAATTTTAATCCATATAATAAATATTGGACACTTTGGAACCACACTCAACGATACTCTATTCTAAATTATTTTAATTTTAGCAACACCCTCTGCTTTTGGCTGTGAAAACCGAACATAGAGTTGGAACTGCGATAAACAATCCATATATAGCTTTTCGCCGCCGCACAGAAAAGATGCAAACACGCAAGAATCGCAAAAATGACGAGACCTCTTATGAAAAGATGTTGAAACTACAAAGGGACTTGACGCGAGCAGTAAGTTTATTAGAGTTTATAAAAAAGCGTGAGAAAAGCAAACGAGACCTGGTTCAGTTGACGGTTGAAATTTTTGAGAAACGCTATCACGCGAAAGACTTTAGTGGCGCAATTGCTGCTGAGTTTGCCGCACAAAAAACACCTCGTCCAGCGTTTACACCCATCTTTCAAAATAACTATGCGAATCATACGTGGAACAATAAGACGAGCATCAAAGAAGAGCAGCTTCAACGCGGCCAAAAACGACCCTATAAGAAACGCAAGCATAAAGCGTCGCAAATGGGGCATCAGCGTGTGCCGGTACATGCGGACGGCGCCGGCGCCGCTTCCTCAGAGGACGAGCTTGCTTCGCCACCTTCACCAGAACCGGAGGAACCAGAGGAAGAAGGACGTTTTGCGTTCAGGAGGCTCAAGAATTGCAATTACCATATGGTATAGGGTTTTGATACATTAGTTTCTAAATCCACATCGTTAATTTTTTTTTTTTTATTTTAGCCATTGTCAGATGAAGGTAATTGGCCGTGGTACTCGAAAGAAGAAAATGGAGGTGGTGATTTGCGGTATCGCTTTGCGTTGACGTCGTTAGCACATCCCCGCAAGTGTATAGGGTTTGCGAGACGGCGGATAGGTCGTGGCGGGCGCGTTATTCTTGATCGGATATCTCGAGACGACGATAATGATTTCTGGCGTACGATGGACTACACCGTGTATGATTCGGCGGATTTTGTGGCGGATGCGACAGCATGTGCGCGGACTGATATTAAAGTGGAGCCGCAGGAGGATGCACTTCCTGCGGCTGCAAGGACAAGTGTAAGTGATGTGCGCGATGTGCCGGTGGCAATGACGAATGCTAACACATTAGTGAATATTAAGCAGGAGATAGGCGATTTGGACGATCTATCCGCGTCACCCGCCGTCCAGCTGTCCCTACATTCGTTACCACATTCTAACATAAAACATAGCAATGCGGATCATGCCGAAATGTTAGAAATGCTGCAATCCGTAGGACCGGAGTGGTAGGATATTTTTTCAGGCACATCATTGATTTATGTTAATACGTTTTGGGTTTCAGGTTACACTTTCGCCCAAAGACGCCACCTGCGGATTATATCCCTCCGTGTCATATGTTGCCGGCGGATGATTTAATTTTTACACCCAGTGCCAACACGCCGTTTGCGCTGGAATTGCGGACGCTGGACGATAATGAACTCTTCACTGAGGATTCGTTTATTAGTGCACCGTTGCTGCTTGATTACGACCTCTCAACAGAAGTACCCGTAACGGATACGCGGCAGGGTTTATCAACGCAGACTACCTGCGTGTCGGCCATTGCCTCCTGCCCAACCTCAGCGACACACGCTTTCAATACGCTTATTTTGTCGCGGCACGATGACGAACATGTTGTCGGCTGCTCTAGGTTTAGTGTTAGTGATGGCTCGAGTGGCATGACGCCCAAGAGACCTGAGAGCCAGCAGTGTACAGTTTCGAGTACTTTCGCTAGTCCTAAATTGGTTAATAGTCTTGCTGCTACACTCCCGACGACGCCAACTTCTCCATCTCCAGCAAGGGCGGCTGTGGCGGCAACATCCACCGCGCTCGTCGACTCTTCTGTAACCGGATTTGATGCACCTACGACAATTGGCAACGCGAATGGTATTGTAACACAATTGATTGAAGGTATGGAAGGTTTATGCAGGCAAAAGCATAGAGATTAAGACTGCTTTTACAATCTGCTCTTTATTATATACATTTTTGAAAATTAGGTGGTAACCGTACGAGAATGAGCAAATACGAGTCGTTTAATCATCATCCGTATGCGCGTCCTCCAGTGGGTAACAACATTAGCGGGGGTGGCAACAACGCTTATCGCGCTTTGCACACGTCCATCCCTCTGAATAGTCATAGGTAGCGCATTATTGCGTCAGCTTGTTCTTCAAATTCATATTACTCTTGTTTGTAGTGCCAATATACTGGAGATACCAATGGGAGATGACGCAGTCGCAGATGCAGTATCAGCGAAAGGGTCGCATGATAGTGACGGTGCGTCGCCAACTAGCAAAGCAGCTGCGAATAAAGCCATCGTGCGTAAGAGCCTCGTCATGGAAGTGACGTGATGCCTAACCACGCACGGGCGACTGGCTATCTGCCCGCATAACAATCTTTTATTGTTGCTGACGCTGCTATGGGTGTTTACCACTAATGCGCGGTTTTGTAGAGCAACACTGTTACTTTCCACGGGGGAGGACTGGACAACAACGGTTAGCATAGGTTACGTTTTTTTTTTACGTTTGAAGTTCGTTTCCGCGCCTGGCAGCGAGATACCTAGCCGAAACAACATACGAATTTTACGCTTAATATTTTAAAACTACAAAAAAATTCAAATCGGACGATTCTTGCTCGACAAAAAAAAAACGTTTGTACATAATAGTGCGTTAAGTTGAAGGTCCAGTTCAGTTATTTCGAACAAAAAACATTTATAGTTTTCTTAGCGAACGATACAAATGATGAAAACGCATGGTGGCATCCTTGTACCGGCGAACAGTCAGAACCGAGATTTTAAACATATAGTATTACTGTGTTCATATATTTAGGTGATAGTGGTGGTTGGATCGGCTGTTTAGTTAGCTTTACATGAGTTTGATACCAACTGACATGGAATTTAATGGAGGTGCACACGGCCCAGTTTAGTCGACTTTTCTTCATGAAAAACTAGATACAATAAATACCTGAGACTCAATCTCACTCAATTCTTTGGTCGTTACGGTCAACAATAATTTTGATCATGTCGCGTTTACGACTTAAAAGTTACAACGCAAATCACTCTGATTAAAAAATGAGGAAAAATGTAAAAATACAATTCATTTTTAGGTAATTTTATTTATTCTTTTTTCAGTTCGTAATTTGTAAAGACGATAATGTTTACCTAATTAGTCATAAGGATACATGAGGCTGTTAAATATTTTCTAGTAACTTATAACAAGATAACAGAGTGATGAAAAACTATGTTGACTCTCGAAGTAAGCGAAAATTTCGCTGTTTCCACTTTAATACACTCAATTTGCATAATTTGGGGTTTACGAAATAAACTTTGTACTTATTAGTTCTACTTACGGGCGGGTAGAAATCTTGTCTCCTGCAAGAAAATGAAAAATGTAGCTCAAATTCGTCACTTGTCAGTTGAAGTTGGCCCGAAATTAAAAGCAGATATTAATGTGCGCCTTATAAAGTGTGCGTAAATCATGATTATGAACCAAGGGTAAAACTAGTTAACTATGTCGAAACGAAAACAAAACAATGATAGGATACCAACTTATTTCCTTTGCATTTGTCATGTTTACCGACCATTACTCACGGTGGCAACTCAACTAGTTTCAAATCATCAATTCCTATACAGAGAATTAATGAATGAGAACATGGCGCATAATTGTAATTTCAATATTTGCGATTCAGTGAAAAGGAAAGAACACAGACATTTTGTAAATATAATAGATAGATGCGAGAATTTGTAAAATGCAAAAGCCACAAAATAATTATACAAAAATACGTGGAAAATGAAGAAACATTTGTATTATAATAATATTTCAATATTTGAAACGCGATATATTCACCAGGTATTTCATTCGTGTTCATATTTGCGCTTCTTGTGATTCGATTGTATTCATTCATTTGACATCATCACATGCTCATATCAAGTGTGTTCATGTCATTTCTGGATGGAATCGATTGATAAGTTGTTAATGAATATCCTGAACTATGTATGTTTTATAAACAGATGAATAATCATTTACAATTGATTATTGAGGGTGGATCTTTAGATATTGATATGTTACAATGTAAAGGCAGGTTCGAGCACATAATTGCCCCCAACCGAGTTGGGTATTGCAGAAGTACTTCAACTTTACCAACTAAAATCCAACTATTCCTTGCCAACAAATGCTAGTGCGGTACTACTTATTCCCAATATGTGTAACATGTCCGTATGCAAAAGAAAATACGACCTATTGGAACGATCGTCGCATACGCAACCACCATTATCGGTTATTTTTTGGGCGCTTGCATTGCTGATTAAAACGAGCATCAAACAAACATGACAAGACTGATTGTAAGTAACTTAAAGCCATTCAGGACGCGTGTGCGACGTAGTTCAATGGTCGACGCCTCAAAACGCTGTAAAATTGCAACACTTCATACTAAACGTTAAAAGTAAGAAGTAATGTAAAATATGCTAGAATAATTATTTACTAGACGATGAAAAAAGGAATCAATGGTGCAAGCTACAAATTTTCATGAATGTAAAAAGTTCTAAATCTTCCCTTTCACTTCTCTTAATCTTTTAATGAACCGTAACAATATGAATTACATAGATGCAAGGAAGTTTTACGACAAGAATTAATTCATTATGAATAATACAATGTAAGTAATAAACAAGTGAGGAGGGTGATGGAAAAAGTGGATGTTTGAAATTTGGAAAACTCGTAAATGCAGTTCGGACAACCATCCGAAATCAAGTGACACCAAATGTGAGCACAACAAAGCAGAAACATTCCTTTATTATTGTATGTAGAACGATTTCTTGCGAATTCACATTGCGTTTGCATCAACAAAGACGATTATGACCGATTGAAACAAATCTGTTAAATATGTACATATATTGTAGAAAATGTGATTTTAACTTTAGTTTATCCATACGGTTTAATTGAATTGGGTTACGTCGTATTAAAATAAGCGTACTTTTAAGAAATTGGCATGTTTAGTTTGTAACATTGAGCGGAGTTTTCCGCCTTTTTTTGGCGAACTTGGGGTGTTAAGCATTTTGGTAAACGAAATTGGTAAGCTTAATTTTCTTACGTGGTAGATTTGTATCTGCTTTGGACATTTTTGATGCATAATATATTTCTAATCATTACGGGTCCCGATGAAAGCGAACATGCTGACGCTGTCACGCGGTAAATGAAAACTAAAAATGCATAAAATTTGAAAAAAAGTGGTAACCTTAGCGATACAAAGCGAAGACGACACTAAGAATGTTTATTATATAATATTTCAATGTATATTTGTAAATATGTGATTAGGTATTAATATGTGTACGAGTGATCAGTGAGGGAATCTTCTCATTGCGAGGGTGGAGAATTTCAAAATCGAAACAAGAAAAAGAAAGCAAATATTGTGTTTAATTTTACCTAACCATTTTTATATACCGTTGAATATAGCTCTGGACCTGTAATCCGCGGTATCTCATTAGAAATTGAATGTTGGGAGAGAGAGCGCACAAACAGTGCTCTCGCTCTATAGCGAGCCGCATCAGTTTCAGGTTTGTCCACACGGCTGAAGAAATGACGAATAATATGAAAGTGCCCAGCTACAGCATTTTTAACCTTTCTAAAACTCGCTCCAAAAAAATGCGACATATCTCCGGAAATAAAAGTGGCATTTCAAGTATTAGAACGTTCATTAATATGCTGCGAAAAGTTGTATTACTCCTTCAATGCCACGCATTCTGTACCGCATTAGGAAGTACCTGATCCATTCTTTTATACATCATGCATACGCATCTTTGCGTGAAAACATTTTGCGTCGCATGCTACTATTCAGGTTACAACGACACCATTCGTTTAGAAAAACGCATTTAATTTTTATCACTAGACACTCGTTGCACAAAGTGCATTTACATCAATATGCACTTTGTGTAAATACATATTACTACATTAAAATGTTTAATCCATGTTTGTACAAACATTGCGCAATTAAAGTCAAGAAGCAGCAATTTCTTATTATATTGAACGTAAATATTGCAATTGGTAGGAACAATTAAATGTTTAGAAAAAAACTATTAGATTTAAATGAATACAAGGTATATTTTTGTACATTTTGTAGCCACTGATATTTTCTTTCATTTTATCGTTAGTAATTAGTTTTGGATCAATAAAAATCAGAGAAAAATGTTCCAGAGGTTGATCAGATCTTAATGTTTTGCAAAACATGCGATAGTAAATTGTCTTTGTATGGAAAATTATTAGGCCAAAGGAGGTAACAAAGGGGTTGTTTTTACGACTATTGTTTCTTAATTAGGTATATGTAGGTTAGAAATTCTTTACAATCAACTTCGTAGTTAGTCAAAGTTTATAATTCTAATAAACGTGCGTTGAACAATTGTTTTAACCGAGAAAACTATTAGGATTTGATGAACTCAGTCTTTGGCCAAAGAGTTGTTCTATTTTGCTGCAATTTTTGCATTCAACTAAGTGTACAATTTTTACTGGCATGTTTATCCATTGTCTACTTCTAATAGTTTTCCTGCTAGATAGAATTTCCTATAGCAAGTTTTCAACACCGAACAGACTAATCAAAAAATGCGCATGTTAAAATTGAGGAGTTTCTTGCACGAATTCTCTTCATTCTGTACATTCCAACACTTAGCCACGCCAAAATCTTAAATTGTAGTTCACTTTAGTAAGTGTTATAGTTAAGTTTCATCAACATAATGAATATTAAACACTTCGTAGCCATACACAACGATATTATTTATTATAAGAATCTACCTTCAACATCATCAACCTCTTCGAATGAATATAAAACAACAGCTTTAACCGTGAAAAAGCGAAGGTCACTGTGTTTCTACCTCCTCGTCAAAACTAGTGTTAGCTGTTTTTATGATGCTACCATGAATCGGTGTGTGTGCCAACATAAATCTATCTGTTGATATTCTTGTAGTGGTTGATTTTAGGTAATGAAGAATTAATTATCCTTGCGTCGGCGCCAAACATCTCTACCATGCGTCTACCTGCAAGAAACACAATAAATCGAATACTATCTTGTTCATGGTCCAATTATGGATTACGCAAGAGCAATCCAATATACCGCGTAACTATTTATATTATTAAATGGTGGGCATTTTTAATGGACCCGTTTATCGATGCGGAGTATATAAATGAATTAAGATGAAATTCAAGTGACTTTTATAATATGGACATGTATATTTGTTCTAAAGATAAGTTATTTAAGACAACACTCAAGCCGGATTTCCAGCGCATGAATAATGAATTTATAACGAATAATGAGCTATAATACTCGTTTGTTTAACACTGACCTGGGCTAAAAACGTTAAATTCCACTCCTATCTTACAAAGTCCATCTCAACCACACAATATGAAGCAATACAAGAAAACATATTCTTGACAACTATCTACTGAATGTGCATTATTAGCATTATTGAATATCAGGTACTGAAGACATAATAAGTTAATTGTAAATATGCAATAATTCAAGGTCCCTTCAATCAACGTGCAATTTTTATGACTAATTGTATACCATTCTTCTAGTTACTTTTCTCTGATGTTTCTAATACATACACATCTATAACTTACTGTTAAATTATAAATGACTCTTATTATTGCATTGCATTAAGTAAAATGATCGTCGGACAAAGAAAATAACACTTATTATGTCACACTTTCCAGGATGGCCGTCAGTGCAAAGGCTTTTTTTTTGTTTTTGCTTGCAGTGTGGCTCCCTGTTCGTGCAAACAAGCAACAATTTTATCTAATGACAAGCGAGTTTCGCAACTTCAATTTCTATTTTATTTGTAATTTAGATTTTTCTGCTTGGTTTTGTCTACTTATGCTGTGACATAATTACAGTATAAAATAAAACGATGTGCGCGTCCTTGATGCACATCATGCACTGCGGACACAAATTGCGGACACAAGGTAGCTGAAATAGAGGCACTGCAATTAAACAAATTTAGAAAATGATTTAAACGGTTGACACGATGACGAGGAGAAATAATTAATATTTGATACGAATGTAAGATTTCTAACGAGTTTTTCTTTTTAAGCAATCACGCAATAATTAAAAGTTCGCAGTTGATGTAAATCATTGTAAATTGAGAGACGCATTTATCAATAAGAGCAATTATTCGCATAGTTAAATATCGCAATTTGTGTAATATAATTAGATTTTTCAAGTAAGTGAGTGCGTTGAAAATGTGTGTGATGTTTTAATTAGATAAATTTAAATGCAAAGATATAGAATTTGTTTATATGCTGAATTTGTTATTATTGAATCGTTTTGTCTACAATCATGATTGCAAAAAATTCGCATCAGTTTTTTATAAATGTTGCCATGTTGCCGCTGTCTGCGCTCGTCGCGTTTATTTTTTTCTTTTATGGTACACTGTAAAAGTGTGGTGTCTCTGTGTGTGCGTGCTCACCTGATAGTCTAATAGGTGTAATGCTCGTAAACCTGACTGTACCTGTCGTCCTGTGCCTGTGCAGATCTATCATTAATAAATATAAGAGCGCGCTTTTTCGCCGATTCGCACATTCGGTCGGACGCTTCGCGACGCGCAACTATCCCAAAACAAATTTACTTTTTGTGCATGCATCACATTAGTACACAGTTAATCAGTTGTTCCAACATTAAACAAACTTAAAACATAGTTAAACGCAAGCTAACATATTTGTACAGTTAACTAAAGTTAAAATGGTTGTTGCTTAATGGAAATGTACAAAGTGTAGTTTAACGGAATGGAAACTTCCGGAAAGCGAAATTTAAGATTTGAGAGGTAGCCTCTCCTAGGCTTTGTCTGTCGTGTTTTTCATTAGACATAGCCTGACTGAGGTTAATTCTAAATCTTGAAATGCAACAATTCATCTTGATATACTGAAAGTATTTTCAAGGAAAAGTAAGTAATAGACAAATAATCAGCAAACTAAGGCTTCCTTCGTAATTTAAATTTCAGTAACACTGCTTGTGATATTCTAACACAGCAAGAAATTGTTAATTTTAGTAAGTTTGTGATATTATTCTATTTTTGGAACAATTATTAGTTTTACAGTCACCTTCTTGATAAAATTCACTATATTTATCACTATTATCGGGTATTATCACTTCATTTGTCTATTATTAAAAAAAACCCTCAAATTTGAGGGGAAAACATATTTCTTATTTGTCGAACAACGTTATTAAAAAGCTAAAAACAGCCCAAACAAAATATTTTGTATTTGAATTAAGCAATAACCTTTCTTTGTTTGTTAGCTTAATATTTTTTTAAAAATAATAAGTAAACTAGACAAATTAAATTAAAATTTTTAAGAATTTACTCTAAAAGAAATCATAGTATCGTTTTTATTTACTTTTGCAATGTTTTTAGACTAGTTTTGATTGATATCATGTCATTTTTCTAGTCTGCTAATTAAATATTTACTTCTCTTTGAACCGTTTACTTCATCACTAATAAAGCGTTTTTTATTGCAGAAACAAAAAGTGCAATTTAGATTCAAGGTCTTACGCTGCACCTTCGTCCAGACTAAACTCGTCATTGCCGTCGCATCGTTGCAACAATCAACAGTAAACAACTGACAAACATGAATTTAAGCAAAAAAAGATTTTTGCCATTCGGTTTTTAGCACAACACATCCAAATATAACTCTTTTTATAGGCAAAACAGGTTTGTCATTAACTGCTTCATTAAGTAAATACATTGCATAATTAAAAAATAAGTACGTGATTTTGAAGAACGCAACAAGCCAAAAACATTTTATTTATAAAATGCAAAACAGGTGCCAAAGTAAGCTACTTCTAATGCAATAATTTATATTATAAATAATTTATTATATGCATATAATTCCAGGAGGATAAAAACGTTCTGTATTGGTTAAGGATGTTCAATGTACATGAAATTATACAGAATAACTACATTACGTAATGTACTTATACTTGTGCTTAATTACAACGTTTGCATACTGCGTTTCGCATGATGCATTGTATTTTCGTGGTCACCGTTGGTTTGTGACCGTGCATAAAAAATGCAATGTGCATGTTGGTTCAGGTACCAAAGTACAAGTATGTCACGTACTCACACCATTAGACTAGCATTTTTTACATTTTTCTTAACTACCATACTAGATGATGTAGAATATGTAATTTGTAATCTTAATATTTGATTACGCATATTTTTGGTAACTTTTTCAGTGGTTTTCTTTTTTAGGAAAATCCTGGAAATGAAAAACAAATATATTATCGCCAAAATAAAGACGCACTTTGAAAATATGCTATAAAATATTTATTGAGGAATGAAAATAGTATTACCGAAAAGCTTATTACAATTAATCTAATGTATAAAATGTTGCCCAAATTAGCAAATTAAACAACTTGATTTATGTAATTTTTCATTATAACTTGGCTTTGTAAGAAACAAAAGCTATTAAAGTATTATAATAATTTCCATTAGAGTACTTATTAGAAAAAAGTTTTTTTAACTAATAGGATGAATGAAAACAAGGAGACTCATGAGATATAGTTCAATTGTTATATTAGAGTAAAACATTGAATGAGAAATAGAAATCAGTTTTACATGATTGAACAATATATGACTATAATTTCTAGTAGAATGGGTTGCATACAGTAAAAACGCTAATACTTTGAAATGTAGAACTTGAAATTAATCAGTATTTAAAATAGAAAACTTTGCAAACAAATAAAAAAAGCACTGACTTAAATTATAGATTAAATTAAACACTGTTCAATTCCCAGACATGTGCCTTATATAAACCGAATTTACTCGTCAAATTTAATATTTATTTCTTCTGAATTACAGTGAGCTGCCACATTACACCTTTAAAGTTATTAATGCACCTCTTATAGTTAGAGATAGATGATAATTAGCATCTCTTAGTTCAAGTTATGCTCTAAATTTTACTTTCTAAAATACAACTAATATATATTTACCTGGAAACATTTCTGAATGAAACCATTGCTTTGTTACCATTGCGTGTTACCTTTATACAAAAACAAAATCAATGATAGGTTAATTCTGACATGAACACAATGGGTGTCACTATACGAACCATCCGAATGGGAAAATAAGACCGCGCTTCTTTTCCTTATTAACACCAACCGATGAATGCGAGAAGTATGGATGGAGAGCGAAAGAAGAGCAAGTTAGTAAGTAAGTAGTATCTTGTCTGTTGGGCTTCTGGCAACTTTCTCGTCTTTGGTGCAAACATCGAAGAGTCATCGCCACATCGCGCGAGCGGATCACCGTGGCACTTCATGTCTTCGCGTCGCGTACCAAAGTTAACCGTGGCCATGGCGTGAATCACAATCTGCAAACCGCATTTTCACAAAAAAATCCAAACCAAATAAGAATATTTCAATAACATTTAGATTTAAAAGAAACCATCAACATCATACATTATGTTAAAGTGTGTGGTCAATAAAAACCAGTTGAAAACTACAATGACTTATCAATAAAAGAAAAAATTAAGAAATGGTTTACGTACCACTTCAAAACACCACAAACCACGGAATTTAAAATTTCGTATTATAGTGCATTGTTTGAAGTGTAATTTTCTGCATGCCCAGAAAACCAAAACCAGGAATGACGTCAAAGTAATAAAAACATTAGACTTTGCTTCAAATACCATTGAAGTTACCATCATTTTCGTATAAACAAATAATATATCTGTGGAATGAATCTTAATTGTTTCTCGAGTCAAGGAAGACATAAAGTGAGTACCATACGCGTAACGATCGTTAAGGTTATGTTACTCGACTAAACAGAAATTGAGGTTAAACTTGTGGTTATGTTGCAGTGGTAATTTCAACACTGTCAATTATTTTCTTGTTTATATGTTTTGTAGTTTGATTTAAATTTGTACATCAACAATTAAAACACGATTATAATATTTTTGCGCACCTTACAATATTACACAATACTATAATTTAAAATAGCCTTGCTTCAGTTATTTCATTTAGAATTGTCTGGAGTGAAAATTAATCAAGATTAAGTTCATTTGTTGTGAATCTTTACAAATGTAGGACGTAAACGTTGTACATACCACACGGAAACGTATTTGCCAGGCAATTTTATAGTGTTCAATTTTACATTTCGAACATAACCGTGTCAAATATCAACTAGAACCTAGCTCTATTAACTAAAATAGTAGTGTGATAGACATAGTCATACAAAATACAATAATTTTACTTACTAACAATAAATTGCTTTACAAAAATCATAGATGAAATTAAAAATAATGAGAAAACATACCGTTGAATTTGAGGTTATGCTTTGTATTTTATATGCTTTTATTAATTTTTTTGGAAGGCTGTTGTAGTAAAATTAAGTTAACTTAATAAATGTGCCAAAGCATGGTTAATTAATAATTACAATAATGATAGTAATTTAAGTGGTTATAAAGATAAATTAGTTGATTTTGGTGAAATGAAGTAGTAAACCGTAGCTAATTATACTTAAATTTAACATATTACTAGCAATTGAACGTTTACACTTGAATTTGTATCTTTACTGTTTACAATTATTGTTTTACAATTGAATTTAAACAATTGCTACTTTGCTTGTCTCTGAAATAATTCAATTATAAATCCATTTTCTCAAGCATAATCTACATTCATAGGTTTCGCAATTTAATTAATGCGTTGAAAGTATTATAAAATAATCATTCATTGGCATTTCCGGGTAAATAGAACATGAAAACGGAATTAAACTCTAGCTTCATAAGTGAAGCAAAGTTTTAGAGCTTATCTTGTTAAGAAAGTCAAATTATCACAATTTCACCAAGCATGACGACCAATACAGCTAATTCGAACGAGAAAAAGAAATACCACGTGAGCATTTTTGAAGTCTAGACATTTATCTGCTAATATGTGTGGAGACTAATATAATTATAATAGCAATTCGTTAATATATAGGTCAGTTTAGATTTTCTTCTTCACAAAAGTGAAGATTATCTAGACCAAAAAAATATCACACACTGCCAAATGCTAAATGTAATTTGGTTTGACGCGTAACCTCAATAACTTTAATTGTAAAGTGTCCGAAAAACAAACTTGACACTGGACACGAGTCAACATTTTTCAACATTTTAATGGCAAAGATACGTCATGTTTAACATTGGTCGCTTTCTCTGCTACTTGCGTACATGCTTAAAATGATGGGCCCATTCCTGACCTCTGCCGAAGACTTTGAGATGATCATACATGATCTATATTGTTTTCAAAAATAGAGTACTTTTTCAACTACCTAACTACTTTCTAAGGTAAAATTTATTTAATTTTAGGATATTATTATAGGATTTGTTTAAACGTTAATTCTATAATTTAAATTGTATTTGTGTCAATTTTTATACTTGTTTTTTTCTGTTTACAACCCAGTTTATGACCCAATGAACTGCATTAAGCAATACGGTAATCAGTAGAAAATCTCAAAAATTCAAGTCCATGGTGTGGACATTATTAAAATTATCTCAAACTTTTTTATGCTAATATTATAAGCAGTAATACTAGACTAGATGTGGCTACCTTGATTAAACAATATGACGTTTATGTTTTTTGTGTTTCATGTCTTGGTTTAATATATTCCTATCGTCTGCACTGGCTTCTTAGCTGTGTGTTTTTGCTGTTTTCGTAAATTTGATACTGTTTTTATTTCCCATCATGCTGTATATGGGTTATGTATTGCAACAGAATAGTATCCGGTGGTCTTCGGTACCCGTTTGGCAAGGAACCGTTTTTCGCGTGCCTAGCGATGATTTAAATAGTGGAAACGGAAGAAAACTTTGGCAGTCGCAATAGAACCTTTTGTCGGGCAACAGCTCATAAAAAATTAACGTGCTTGCATTTTAATATTGTCATTAAACCACTAAGTTAACTTGAACTAGAGTGGATTATAGTGGAAGGTGAGTAGTAAAGAGAAACGGATTATGAATTAACTGATACAATCAACTGATTAATGTTTACTAACTTTCTCGGATTAAATTTATAAAGCTTAAACTGTTTGATTTTAAATCGAGGTTGAGAGACGTGTGTTAGTTTAATTAAAAGTGAAGAGTTTTAGTGATTTATTTAATCAATATGTCACGCAGATGCGTGTAATCACGACCAATTATATTTCCTGCTAGGAATATGTCATATTTTTAAGTGTACTAGAAAACTAGTGCCCCAATTATAGTTAATTGATGGCTAGTTAAAAAGTAGAAGAGAAGGATTAGTTTTATTCGTATAAATTAAAGAAGAAAAATCTAATGCAACAAATTCATTAAATAAATCTACTTTATTAAACATGGTACAAGACATAAAATATTACATTGAAGTAGAAGACATTAATATTAGTTTATATTTAATGATTTAATTTTGTTTTTATTGATTTCTAAGTACAAGAAAAATTGTTTTAAACTCGATCAAAACAAAACACATTTTTATCGAATTTTAATTATTATTATTATTATCTACACTTTATTTGAGGTAATTAGATTTCAGTTTCATTTACCAGCTATTGCGTTTGAGCAGTAATTGGTTGTGAGCTGAGCATTTTCACTTATTCTAATTTCTAGCATTATTTATTGAAATTGCGATGTAAATCTAGTAATCAAAGACTTTGACATTTCAATTTCACTTTATACTGAGTATCACCTCTACTGGACTGTATTTTCATTAACTTCTCATGTATGCAATGTTGATGGAACAGTTTACTCTACATCTTCGCATAATGACGGTATCATTGAAAATATCCGCTCAATAATTTATGCGCGTACATTATTTAATAGTAAATCTGTATAACATAGTAATCTCTTAATATTAATCAATAAAAAATTGCGCTAAGATGATTAATTTATCTAAACTTGCTTGTTGTCAATGAAAATTTAAAACATTGGTTACATTTTAAATGTATATATGTTCGAAATATTTATACATATTAGCGTCCGTACTTATTCACAAAAATTTACTCTAATAACTTATTCAAAAATTGGTATTAAATGCAACTAAATAATCTACTAATAATTTTGGAAGTTATAAGAAAATGTATGTACAATTGCAGCCGAAATGTAGTCAAATACTAAAATTACAATTTAAAAAAATCAATCAATTGCTCAAAAATTAAAAAAGAATTTTCAGCATCAGTATTAACCAAGATTAATTTGTTAAAATTTGAATTATGAGACGGAAAGTAATGAGATTAAATCTTAAAAGTTGTTTATTTATTGATTTGCGTTATTGCTATGCCTTAAATGTGTAACGTTATGTTCAGTTTAAGGCAATATTATCAAATGATTTATTAATTTAGAGTACACATTTGACACATACAAAATAAGTACTCATTTTCCTGAGTCAACAATCGCCGAGATAATTCGAAAAGGCGCAATGTGGCACTAAAGTTTAAATTGAGGTTAATCTTATTTCATAAATTTTAACACTGTATTTTTTTGTATACTCTCTGATGATATTTTAAATTGTTGGTGGTTTTCTAGTCCTCTTTTTTCTGATTTAAGATATTCCGGTTTCGCTTTTCTTGTTAGCTCAATTGGTACTCGTGTGTAGTATATTTTAAGTGAAAATCTTACATATTTAAATTTTTAACTACATTCTAACTGTATTAACTTTTAATGTAAGAAGCATATATCTGCATGTAACAAGTATTTGGCACAATTGAAATTTAGCACACTCCACTTATATCTACCTGAACGGACTTGCTATACGTAAACGTTTTCACTTTACTGACAACTTTAATGCCGTTTAATTGTATACGTACTCTACTTTGCCTCAATTTCTGAAAATTGACTGATTTGCGGTTTTTGTAGATAAAATATTTTCAAATTGATACTAATTTAATATTGTGTTCCAGGAATCTTGATAAAAAAAAAAAACAAAATCTTTGATATCAACTTTAGTCATATTAGATATATTTAGTTGTAAAAATGTGGAAATATTTGGCATATGTGTTGATGGCAGTAGTGATATTGGAATGTTGTAATGCTCAAATGACAACAACTACAACGACAACAGCAGCACCTTCGACTTCTGTTAACACCTCACAAGTTGTCAACATTTCGGTACCAACTGGACGTTTATTGGGCCTATTATCCTTCTTGACCAGTGTATCAAATAGATTTGGAGGAGGATTTGTTGGTATAAATCTATTATCATTTGTAAAAGCAGTTTCTAATAAGAACACTGAATTAATAATTGTTATATTTTTAGGTCGTTGTTTTGGAGCAGCCAGAAAACTAAAACTTCTCATCCCATTCTTCTTATACAAACTGGGTGTGATTACAACTACATTGGGATTTCTTACTTTGTTCACTCTCAAAGGTTTAGTGATAGGAATAATTCTCCTAATATTAAACGCCGGTGGATGGTTAGCAAAACTAGGTTTTGCTAAGGGTTACCAATACGGCCAACATAGTGGCTGGAGTGGAGGACACAGTCATATCTATGGCTGGCAAAAATCTCAACCTCCAGTGCATATCCACGTTCACAAAGACCGCAATGACATTCATCACGATGGACACATCAGTTACCGTTCATCACCAAGTTATTCCTCTTCTTCGCCATATGATTCATACTCTTCCGACATTGGAGAAGATGTCACAAGAGACAGTTACGGTGGGCATAACTTACGTTCCTCTTCTTATCCTTATAGCCGTGAACAGAGTAAAGGTGGTAGCGGAACTGATTATGATCCTGCTGGAGGATTTTCGGGTGGATCTTGGACAGAGCGTATCAGCAAAGGTTTGCAAGCGACACGTACGCTCGCCGAACGCGTCGAACTAATAAATTTGTATACACGTTTAGGATTCAGCGTCAACGACATCTTAGGCGGCCAGTTGAAACAAAGTGGACATAGTTTAACATATCCTAGAAGGGTAATGACGTCGAGTGTGATTGCTACAACTGAGTCCTCCAGTCTCATTAGATAATCCAGTCTTGATATTTATTTGTCAACCAATTGTCAATCAGAGATTATCTATATGGGTTAACATAGTTAATTATTATTTTTTAGAAAATTATATAATTGGGAGTATACGTGGAAGGAATTTAATCATTTTTATTTAGTTAGTTTGCATTGCTCAAATTAAGTTTATATACAGTTTTATTTATTTTTATTAGAATAGAGAACTATTTATTGATCATATTATTACTAGACATTTATTAATGAAATTATTTATTTGTTAAAATGTTTTTTTTTTTTCGTAAAAATTTAAATTAGTTGTTAAATTTTAGTAGAAGAATATTTGTGAATAGAACACAAAAATTGTTTCAATATAATCTCTGGTTAACATTTTGCCATTTTATGTAGCAATCACCTATAAAAATCTACATGAATAAATATCAAGTGCTTTGATATTGTTCTTAGAAAAATGTAGAAAAGATTGACTGAAGAACTTTCAGTCGATGGTCTTGTATTGTATGCACGATTGTATTTGTACAAAATCTATATAAATAAACTAATAGATTTACTAAATTATTTTATTGGCTGAAGTTTTTACAGTATTGTATAATTAAATGAATTACATAGCGGTGAACATATTAATTGTATGTGATAAATATGTTTTAAAAACACTTGTAATTGTTATAGTTCTAATCAGTATATACAATAGATGCAATATCTATTAATGTAGGATAATTTTTAGATTTATGTTATGTAATAAAATATCTATCTATATCTATAATTTAAAAAATAAAGTGTTAGAGAATTATATTGTAATCTGGGTTTATAAATATGTGCAAGAATGGAAAATGCGAAGAAAAGAACTTATTTTGCATTGATTTGTTGTTGTTTACATTCAGAGGTGTGTTTGCGCAGCTACAACATTGCGCCACGTGCTTCAGTTTCACACCGGCCGTTGAAAGACACACATCGTGGTTTGATCGGAATGTTATTACTATTTCTGAATTGATCTAGTGGAAGATAAAATCTTTAAATCAAAGTACTTGGAATAAACCACATTCTTAGTGTTCGACGATAGTGATTATAAATGCCAGTAGAAAGACATCGATTATATTGCATTCGTATTGCATTGACTTCAATATTCTATGTAGCAAGTAAATAAACTTTTGAGTATGAAATATTTAATTGTTATTATAAAAGAAATTCAGAGTATCGTTGAGTGTTTAATATTTATTATATGGATAAAATTTCACTAAAACGTAACGTTATATATATAAACAATTAGTAAGTGTTGTAGTTATGTTTGATCCACATAATAAAGAGAATTCATTTAAAACAACATCGAAATCTTTTGTTGTCATCACCAAATTTGAAGTTTTTTGTATGTTTCAGATACTCTAACCTAATAAGTCTCACCAACAATAGATTGAAAAAAGCAACAGCAGACACGTTGTTAATCCAGCAAACTACAAATTCTAATGTTTTAAAATAAACAGAATTTCTTCTGGATACAACTGCTATGAACCCAAATCCTGTGTTAATAGTTATCACCTATTATGTGATGCACACACATCAAGAGCTAATTCAATTATTATATAGTGTTGTCTGCGCGCATTAAGTGGAAAGTTAACAGCTCGTGCATTTCAGAATTAATCAACATAGCCTGCAAGCTAAAGTCAAAACAGTAAAAGTTAGTGGTCTGAAACTTTTGTTGAATGTAAATTTAATATACACTTAAGTAGTGTTTACTGTCAAAACATGAGAGCAAGTTATTGCTTTTTTGATATGTTTTGAATTATAATTTTTAAAAATGTAGAGATACATTTATACGATTTGTGATAATTAGACAGAAATAACTTTAATAAGAGTAATTTATTTTCAGTAATCGCCAGAATCAATGGAATCGAAGGACTTCAATTCCGCCTTCAAGCTCAGTGTGTTCTTCGCGTATGCAAATTGCCAAAGAAAATAAAACAGTTCTTTTCAGAACTACAATATAATTTGAGTCGGAAATAGTTTTGGAATATTCATTCTAACGTTCAATGTTTTATTACAGCATTAATTAAAAAGAGGTTTTATGTTTACGTTTTTGTTGTTTTATTATAGCGTAATATTAAATATATCTAACGTTCTCCCTAACCCCGTCGGTAGTGTGGCGCAGTGTTCTGGAGGTGGGTGTGCCACCCTGGCGGTCCTGAGTTCGATTCTCAGCTCCAGACGAGGAGTTTTCTAAAAAATTCGAGTAATTCCGAATTACGTTGGGCATATGGAAGTTCAATTTGATATTAAGATGGGTTGCCTACGTTTAAAACACTCAATAATTCCTTCGGCTTCTATGTTCCAAAAGAAAAGAAGAAAATCTGTAAAACAACCAAGTTCCAAACAAGGAAAATAAAACAAAATAAAATAGGAATGAAGAAAATCTCCTGAGAAAAAAGGAGACCGCCATTTTGATTTTTTTATGCACGTGTCGTTCAAAGACAGTTCAAAAGATCTTTCGACAATACCAGACATATTGCAGTGCGATTTATCCTGCATTGCCCCCGGCCCAGCCTCGCCGTGGGGGCGAAAATCCTCCAGGATTATTAGTTAAAAATGTTCAAATAAAAAATTAAGATAAAGAATAATTGTCACCCCATCTAGGGACGGTGGAAAGCAGAAAATTGTTTCATAATAATTTAACGCCTTACTTAATAATTTGAAATTATTTGTTAGATTGGTTGCATATAGTGAATTGTTAAAAATTAAAATTTAAAACGTGTTTACATACACACTTAAGCATGTTATCCCCTTTCCAACAGCTATTGGGGTTGAAATCTGCGAGAGTACACAGTATATTGAATATTGAATATTTTCCCAGCAGGATTTGAACCCGCGTTCTTTGAAAACGCACCTACCGTCAGACGGCTTACTAACTGTGCTACGGAGCGAAGGCGATATTAGGTCCTGAAAAAAACTATTTGTTGATTGGATTCTTTCTGGAAATAGGAGGAAAATGTATCTTTTGAAAAAACCACGAGATTATCTGTAAAAACAAAAAGAAACGCGTGTATAGTTTCATAGAATCGATCTTAAACTTTATTCCTAGCCTATTAAAAGCACAGGAAACATTTTACATAAAATATATGGTATATAATCTCTTAGCAGAGAATATAAGATGCATTCTTATATTCACAAAATGTTTTTTGATTTTTATTTCTAAACTATTAAAGTCACGGTAGTAATTTTGCAAAAGAATTGTAATATGTATTATTATATCTATTGTAATTTGAACAACTTCACACACAACAATTTGGTTTTTGGCCTTTAATTGTAAATTATGACACGATAGCTATTTTGCCAATAAAGGTACAGTAGTTTTGATATTTTCTTTTCGTGCAAAGTTACTTATACTTTTAATGCTTTTGTATTATTTGTAAGCTTTGTATGTTGAGGATCAATGCATATAATTTTTACATCTCCAAAATGTAAAATACGCGCGTCCAAACCCTGCTGAGGGTTTATTCAATGGTAATAACTCTGGTAGCTGTTGCAGTATAATAGATTGGAGGTCAAGTTTGGTGTCAGTAATCGGCATGATTACTGAAGTAATATGTTCAAACAAATTACAAGGAATGCAATAGTATATTTCACATAGAGATTTACCTATAAACACCTATTGCAGTTAATATAATATATTTTGGGTTTATCGGAAAAAAAACAAGTTAGTTTTATTTAACTGTACTTTCCTAGAATTTCTACTTTACACTCAAAATATTGAAAAAATACTTTACTGATCGCTTTTAGGTATTGTGCATTTTTTCAGTTAACTCTAGGCATTAAGACATGCTCAATAACTTATTATTACAAAAGTTAATTAGTTCAACTTAATTTCTAACTTTTTTGCCTGAAATTATCAATCTTAATTTATCTTTTCTTGTTTATTGTTATTTATATGTATTTAAAATTATTTTATTTCTCAGAGACTTGGTTCTCTGAGTTTCTTTTAAAAATATGTAGAGTAATAATAATACTTTTTCATTTTCACTAAGAAATTAAATATTGTTAACTGCTATTGTTTTGCATTCCAAAAAACTAACGATGGTAATGCCAAATTTCTAAAACCAAATTACCTTTGAACTATTTACGGCGTTGATGCGAGTCTTTACTATTTGTATTTAAGGCATATACATAAGCTCCGTCTTAAACAGATTATATTGCTTAATTGCAGCTATTTCATATTTTTCATTGTCTTATTGTTGTGGTGAAATAAATAATCAGGGTGGTTGACGGCTTACAACCATGATTAGTGTAGGCCCTATAGACTAAGACACCTAAAACATAGAATATTATAGGTTGCGATGATATTAAATAAACGAAATTATCTATTTAAGAGAATTTTATAATAATATTTTAAAATATTATTTACCTAATACTTTAAGTCGTGGAAAGAAATATAATTATTATTTTTCTTATGGTCTGCCTTTGTTGATATTCAGAAGATTGAAGCACTGTGATTCATTGTGTTTCGCAAATAAACACTTTGACGAGGTGTCTCAAACATACGATGTAGATAGGAGACCTGATTATAGATGTAAA
This sequence comes from Diploeciton nevermanni, assembly GCA_027575565.1. Classification (NCBI taxonomy): domain Eukaryota; kingdom Metazoa; phylum Arthropoda; class Insecta; order Coleoptera; family Staphylinidae; genus Diploeciton; species Diploeciton nevermanni. The sequence continues at coordinate 2,550,522 of JAODIE010000006.1, forward strand.
TTAAAAAAAAACATTTCACCAGATTCGAAACCATGCTTATAGAAACAATAATTAATTAATATAGAAACAGTAAGCAGACAAACATCACGGTGCGCGAATGCCGGCAGACGGCGTGTAACTGAAAGACACAGTACAATATTGCAGCTGAGCATCTGCGCATCTGAATGTAAACAATAACAAACCATTCGAAGTAAATTAAAAACGCACTGAATTCGAAAGGTTTGATGCCAATTGTAAGGCATTTCTAATTAATCCAGGTCTAATCTAGTAATACTGATTGATAGAGCTTTGACTAAATTACATGTGTATCACTGCTAAAATGTCATGAATTATGTTTAATTATTTCTACTTAATTTATATGCAACAAATTAAGAAAAAATTTTAAAAAAACTTTTAAGCTAAATTCATAAACATTATCCAGTAAAGTGCATTTCTCATAAAAAGAGCTAAATAACTTTATATATATAAGTGCTAATTATCTACCTAACCCAGACTAATCTAATAACACAACAATCCATATTATTAAACAACACATTATTATAACGGTTCGTTACTTAATGGATTTTTAAACTCTTATCTTAAAGGATGATGATCAGACCCTTAATCAAAGTCGCCTGCTTTTCACCTTTTCGGTCGAGAATCGAACCCGAGTCTTCCAAGCAATTTCACATTTGGGATGACACCTTAATATTGCAAATTATTAGAAAAAAAAATAGTATTTTAAGATACAAACTTTGTAAGTTTTAAATATTTTAAAGATTTATTGAACTCTCCATTGTGATTTAAATGCTGATGAAGTTATTATAACCCTAGTTGATAAACATACTAAATTGACCTTAATAATTTAACTATTTAGGTCAATAAACAACTTACACAAACAATATACAAAGATATTTAAATTTATTACGCAAGAATACAATTAAACTCATTTTATGCTTCTATAAATCTTTGTTCAATTAACAGTGTTAACTAAACATGTTATCGAAGTACGCACTGCTCAAATTAGCCATTGGCAAAGCCGGTTATCGTAATTTTGGTTACTGGGTCAATAAAATATCCACGAGCCAGTTGACGACTTCAATTCTGTGTCGTCAAAGTGGTCAAAGTTACCAAAGAGACGCGTGTCATGATATGTGCCCTATTATTTTCAGCTTAATATGTTTAGATAAATAACTTACCGAAGAAACTTAAAATTTAAATAATAACTTAAGTTTTAATTTAGAAAGCCGGTATGTAGTCAAAAATAATAAAGAGGAGCAGCAATTTTATCATATCAATGTTAAAAGGAGATCAACTGATAAAGTGTGGTTTCAAAAAACAGGTTGCTTGATACAAACAAGATTTGACAATTTATAAATTATTGAAGTGGAAGGTTTTAATTTAGCTGTTGTTTGGGTTAAAAATTTCATTTTAGTTATACTTCTTAGTACAAAAAATAGAATATTAATTAAAAATATCAATTAAAATTTATAGAACTAACATAAGTACTATTCTTAGCTCTTGAAAACTATAATATTTTAGCAGTCTAAAGCAAAGTATTAATTGTGTTCAATTATTTTGCATCGCCTCCCGTATTACATACGGTTAATAGCAACATTAAATCTGGTGTCCTTACGTTCTCGCAAGTGACGTCAAATATTGACTTCTAGATAGTTTTCACCTAGTTAATTATCTTAATATGACTTTTTTTGTTACAGAGAATTAATATTTTCTTAAAAAAGTGCAGAAATGGCGCGTCCAACTATTTTTTCTTAGTTAATTGAATAAAAGTAAGGCATTAAATTTCACACATGTACCCACGCTTTAGTCTAAAAACACAATTAATCAGTCGAGAAAGTCTACTCAAAAATTTATACCACCGAATGAATGTATATGTAAAATATGTAAATAGGTATTCGACGAATGCGTACAACCTAAATAATATGTATTCAAACTCGTATTTATATACGCAATATTTACACATGGCGTCTATTTTATTTCGTTCTTTCGCACGATTTACTTTTACCGCTATTATTTACTTACTGAAAGCGGAAACACTAAAAGCCTGCCCACGATTTTGCCACGTAAGGATGACTATGATCACTTTGACGACTTACCTCACATGATTATTATTATATAAGAAAGTAATGCCGACACCACTGACCAACACCAGATACTGATTTAATAGATTTATGTTAACATGTATGCAATAAATATAATAGTTTATATTCCAGTGCATTGTTAATTTAACTTTAGATCTAAGCTTCAATTGACAATAAACTCAGAGATATACAAATTAGTAAATATCACCCACGGATTGAAGAACTTTTTAAGTTGACCTATTAATCACAGGTATTTCTTTTGTTACTTATGCAAATTCAAAAGAATTTTATTATTGATTTACCTTAATGTATTCTAGATTTTAAGTCAATATACTTACTTTGAATATTAAATGCTACCAAAATTTGAGTTTAACGCCCACTAAAAGTAAAAAACGAAGACATTTTAAGGTCGAGACGATTGATCGATTAAAACGGTTCTTTTTCTGCAGGTTTAGCAAGTTTATAAGGTTTGCGCCAAAATTTTCTGGGTCACACTCGCGAATTGCATTCGGAAAATGTTCTTGCATTCTGAACAAGTTAATTTTGGTACTTGCACCACTCGTCTTATTACAACTGGTTTCAATCCACTTTTTTTTTTTTTTTTTTTTTTTGGAGTACATTGTGCAAGTGAAGGGGCCAGAGAAGTTAAAAACTTAAATGTTGACCACAAACATATTATCCAACCATGTTTTTAACCCAGAAACCTAAAGTACTGCGTGTTTTTAATATTTTCATGAATGTGAAGAAACGCCTTGAATGATCATCTTTAAAATCACAAAAACTTAAAAAGTAACATGAAACATTTTTAATATCTAATTCCTAATTCCAATTAATATATTAATTGGAAACTAACAAATACAAATAATATACAATTAAATGAAATATTTAGACTCATTATCAATTATAATTGCTTCTTTATTTTTAGTTCGAATACTTTTGCTTTAAAATAATTGCTACTATATTTTCTATATAAGTTTGAGTTAAATAGATTACATTTGCATTTGACTGGAATTAGAGAATGTGATGCTTATCATAAGTACGCGAATGACACGGTCATGAAAAGCAATTGGAAAATCGAGCGAGCGACGTGCCATCGATGTTTGATGACATCTAACATTAAAGATTCTTCCTCGGTTCACTTCAGCTTCCACATTTTATCAACAAATCGTGACGATCATATCAAGTCGCAAATCACAAATCGTATATACGGGTAAATAGTATACTGCTACATAAGTAGACATTATTGACCATGTGATTGCTCACTTTATGTTAAATAAGTAAGGGTTAACTGAATAAGTAGCATATAAGTATATACGTAAAATATAATTTTTTTCAATGTTGCAAACAGCAAGGACAGTCAGACAGTGATATTTTCACGCTCTGAATTCATCTTGTCTACTCGGAGAAAATCACTGAGAATAAAAAAAAAGAAGAAACTGTCTATACTAAGTATTGAATGCAAGAATAATTTTAGATACAACAATCAATTAATTAAATTAGTAAAAATATGACATTTGGTATAATTTGATTGTTATTTAGTTTTAATCAAATAAACATGAGGTATAAAATTTACTAAGTATCTAACAATACAAAACCAATTTCAATATCAAAAGTTTCAATTTATTGCAGAAATTGATTTTTTTATGCACAATCCTGAATGACATTTAGAACGTAAATCATTTATTTTCATGCCTTAGGTTCTTTGAAACTAATAGATTCATATAGGTAAGATATATGATCCTCAAACAATTTTCTCAGAATGCAGAAAACACTCAAATTCTCGTAATGTTGTAAATTACTCACACGTGACTGAAGTTAACTTAAGTGACATTATCCTGCCTATACTTTACCACGTTGTTCACGGGAAAACCTTAATGTACTGCATGTTAATGTAACTGGGCTTAACTACGATTTGAGTTATTAAATTTAAGGTATTTTTATTTAATTGTGCAGATCATGCATATGTGCGTTAGGATATTCATTGCTTTATTGCTTTTGTCCTATTGCTCTCAATTGCAATTACTAGTTTTATTCCTCTTATGTTTTATTTACAATGCAAAATACTCTTTTGATATATAGGTTTTAATTATAATAAATTATAACCAACGATTATAGTTGACAGAAAATTTGCTTTGACGTTGGAAACGAGACACCTGGATTTTTATTTGTCTCTAGAAAAATTTATATTTTGAAGAAATGCTTAAGGTGTCTGTTGCTAAGATAGAATAACTAATGACTTGTGGTACTACTTTTAGTGCAAGACGAACGAAAATGTGTTATTGGTGTCATTATATGCTAGAGAATTGAATTTGAACTCATTAATCAATATTTAAAGGAGATATATTTAAAATGATGTATTTATTTGCATTATAAACTTATAATGTAAATAACTGAATTTAAGTAATCATTCTTAATAAAAAAAGCGCAGTTTTATTTAAAACAATTCATAAACCACAGTTTACTCTCTTGTTTTCATTAAAACCATCTGTTCTAGAAACTTGTGTCGGCTTGCTCTTCCAACGATCTGACTCCCAAAATTCTAAAGTAACCTAATCTACGGCTCCAAACCACAACCTAAACTAATTTCAATCTCCCTTCTCTCTCTTCTAAACTTGGCATACGCCTACTTTAATTTGAAATATTTGACAATTAACATAACTCACCTTGATTTAATAACCCAAAAAATGTAATACGTTGCAAAGTAACAATGATTTCAGGCAGGCCCCTACATTAGTAGTTATTAATTAATTTTCTATGGCTCCGATCTGCATTGACTTTTGAACACAATAATATTTCAACTTGTAAGATGGATTACTTAATATATTGCTAAATTTTATATTTTTACTTTACTTCAATTAATATATTTATCACTTGGCCGTAACTCAACAAATAATAATTTATTATGCATATTAAACATACATAAATTGTAGGTAAATTTATTAGTTAATAGTTATTGTTATAAATTACATAATTCTATTTAAAACATTAATAATATTTGCATTTTATTCCGCACCTAATCGAACTTTACAAGTAAGAAGTCTCAAATTAATTTGAGCTTTCCACTTAATTCTTACTTCTTCACTTGGTGGGTATAGTATTTGTTTCCTATTTGTGACTGCAATTTCTGCAAATCCAGCACGAAACTGTTGATATTTATGATTCACTCTAATTGAATGCCTCAACATTTCAATATGTGTTTTGAAAATTCAATAGTTAACTACTGACCTATTTGATACCGGCTATTAAACTATGACATCCTACATCACACTTTTTGATAAATATGCATTTTAGTTTATGGGAGTCTTAAAATTGATAAAACAATACGAGATTTCTTCCTAATGCAGTGTTCTTAGCAATAAAATAACACTCTTCTTTGATAAAATTGTAAAGTTGATTAAAAAGGGATCCAAAAGCAAACAATTGAAGTATCTTCACTTTGAAGTCAAACGTTGCAGAAAAAACAGTGTAATAATATATTTATTATTTAACATGGTATATGGTTTACTTCATTATTTATTACTTATGCATTCAATTGTTTTCAGTTCGAGTTGATTGTCGGACAAATTCCTTTTGTACCCGACTTTGAATCTATTTATGTAAACTTGGTGCGCATATGATGCTTTTAAAGCTTTTGCACAGAAATTTTAAATAGAAACCGGTAGACCAAGTAGACATAAGTTCACAGTGCACGTACATTCTGCTGTGGTTTATGACTATTTCAGGTAAAAACAAACGCTAAATAGCCGACTTGCAGGAATAGACGCTTTCGATTCTTCTTTCTTCTCTCTGGTTTAAAATGAAACAACCATGTGAGAAAACTTTACTTAAAACAAACTGATCTATACATGATGTACAACCAAACTATTTAAACAATTGTTTAATTAAACTCAGAGTTCAATAATTGTGTATGAAGTTTGAATGTAATTTTCAGTATTATTATTATAATTCATAATAGTTTAGCACAAGAAATGTTAATTGATACACAGTGTCTGTTTAACCGTTTTTAGCAACAGGATGTCTCTTGGAATTTACAAGGATGGCACCAGGTACTTTACGACATGCAGGTTACCATCGGCCTGTATCAATGCTGGCACGTCCTAGAAAATAAAATTTACACATTCGCAAATTGGGGTACCTCAATGCAACCACATTTTCACAATGTGAAAACCGTGAAACTGAGAAACTATTTAAGTTATTATCTTAATCTCTCTGCTGGTTAAAGCAGCTGCATTTTTATTGGTACTCTACTTGTTGAAGGTATTCAGTTAACGTTTACTATCTGCGGCACGAAAGACAAATATGCAATTTTATGCAATCGGTTTTGACTGAGCGTGGAAAATTGAAAAAACAACCATGTCACATCATTTGAATTTGGAAATTTGGAATTTTTAATTCTACCGTAGTTAGTAACACGAATTCTAAATACGAATAAAATATTTTTTTTGTTGATTCTACATTTACATTTCTTGAATTCAAATATTGTGATGTTTGTTGAAATGCTTGGATGGCTACTGTCATTCGCTGTCATTTATATTCATCAATATTGACTATTGCTCGTCACTAAGTTGTTCCACATTCTCCTGTACATAACAACTCTCCATGCTCATCAACTTCTTCTTCCAATTTTATAATTTTTCCAGTTTTTTAATTAAATATACTAACTGAAAGCTCTCCTAATCTTAATAAATTAATTGATGTTGTCTAACTTTATAATATTGTTTATAATATTGATTTATGGTTTTGACTTATTAAGACCTCCACTTTTCTCATCTCTTCACTCCAATCATCTCTCGCGCTTTCTCCGCCACCAACTCGGGCCAACGAAGATTTTATAAAGCAAGCCGCGAATTCCGCAACCTTCAGACGCGCGTTCAAGTTCAAGGCGAACACACGCCGCTTTCTTCTCACGTTCTTCCGCTTCTTCACCAACGCCGAAGAACAGCTCGATACAATTACCTAGTTTCGTTGCGCCTTCGCACGCTGAATCCAGCACGCGTAGTTAGTAGTGTAGTGTACTCCACGTCTTTTATTGAATTATTACTGAATATTATATGAATTGTTGCCACTCTGGCACAATGCGACAAATTGTTGTTGTTGCTGTGTTTGCTGCGTGTTTGGCTGCTGATGGACACGCAGTGCAAGCACAGGAGGTTTTGAGCTATTTGGAGGTCGCTAAATGCGTTGGGCGGATGGACATGGTATGCGTTTTAGACAAATCGGAAGATATTGTTGCTGACAAACATAGGAAATTTTTGGGTATGTAATTGGCATTGTAATAATATTTTAACTGTTTCTCTTAATTTGTCATTTTAAGATTAACAAAATTAATATAGTTGACATAGAATCACAAAGTTTGGTGTTTGAAAAAGTTTCTATTCACCATTTTTTAGAGAAAAACTATATTAAAACAACCATAATTTATGTGCAATCAGTTTCTACTAAATTACTACTAAATACAAACAGAACGATTTTTGAAGCTACATTCTTAAATATTTACGTATTTTAAATGTTCTATGTACTATGTTGTACTTTACAATATACAAGTATGTTAATAATTGGCAAACTTAATAATGATCATTGATTTTCATTCAATAATCTAATTTTAATTAAGATAATATATTAAGATAATATTAATAAAACAAGAGCAATGCTGGAACAAATATTGAAAATCTCTTCAACTTGTGATAAAGTTACAAGTTGAACATACAATTTTAAAATTACTAATATTTCGTAAATTGAAGAATAGCAATAACAATTCTCAAATTACATTAAACAAATAAGTTTTTTATTATTCTATCAATTTTTTGTCAACTTTTTCTGTCAAAATAAAAACTAATAAAATACAGAATTTAAACTTCTTGGAATTTTCATGCTCGTTGTATTCAAAATATCATTGTTTTGTGAAAAATATAAAATCAACTATGTTCACTTCTCTATAGGAATAAAGTAACCATGAAATGTTTTTTTTGTTTCGATAGTTTCATAATTATTTAAAAATATTCCTGACCAGTTTTTAATTAATACCACTTGTTATTCAAAGTTTAAATTCTTGACATACTTCTTAAATCTTTCTAATTCATCTATTTGAGTTTGTCGGTTTATTTAAATATTTTCTTGCATAAATTCTTTTATGCAAATTTACGGTTTATAATAACAGGTATTTTTGAAGAACTTTCTTTCTCAAAGCAAAATATTTTTTATCTCAATTTAACCAGCATCAGCTCCAGATGTTGAGTTTCTAAATTATTATAATTTTGATTCGAGAAATCCGCTTCACTCGGTTGGTTTGTGATGAATTGAATTGCCTAAAATGCGTGTTTGAGCAGTAGGTTAAGTATAGCTTAAAGGCACATTGAGATATTTTATTGTATTTTCATCAATTACTTTATAAGATTTTATCGATGTAGGTGTAAAATCATAAATTACATTTATTAGTAAATATTTTAATTCCTAATGTGATTATAAATACGATTTACTATTAACGTGACATCAACGACACTCGCCTAATTGAGATGTGCTGAAAAACCGGTTTGCTTAAAATTTTTATACGATTGATTTAATATATTGTCTCATAATATCGTAATTATTATTAGAATTGTTTACATGTATTTTAATAGATACTAAAAAAATGTGTAAAAACGTAGTTTGTTTATCTTTAAAAAACAATGCACGATATTACATTTCTACTTTTTTATATATTAATTATGAAATAAACACAAATAATTTTCATTAATAGTAATAACATTGTAAAATTATTTCTAATTGACTAACAGGATTAATTAAATTCTTTTTAAATTATATATCTTTTTTTGTTTTTCAAATGACAAGTTAAGAAAATTAATCGATTTTTTTTCACTGTAAAATTTAAATCAATAAATTAACAGTATGCGATATGTATGAAATCGATTGAATAAAGTATCTTCCACATTGAATCAATGTTTTTATAAAAGATTAATTAGTATTAAATCTGTCTTAACTATTGTATTTTAAGTATTTAAATTAAAATTGTTGTCTGTCCGTGCGCTATATTCATATAATCTCAATTGTAAGTAACGTATGAGTGTGAGAGTAAATTTACTCAAGTGTATCGTTGAGAAATACATCATAAAAACAAAGAAAGTAAAAATGTTATTAATAAATAAATAAAATTGATATCTTAATTACATCTTAGTTTTTATCTAAATTATTCTAAACTTTTTTTTTACTTTTCTTAAATGATGTGTTAATTTAATTAAATTAAATACGAAATAATAATATATAATAATAATAATTATAATATAATAAAATATCTACAAAAATAGTTAATCAAATGATAATTTAGGATCAACTACTTAAAATGCTGCCTTAAATCCTACAAATTCTCTAAATTGTCAGGAAATTTATAATAAATTTACTGTTAAGATTTTTAATTCATGTAACATGTGTTTGAGATGTGTTCTCTCTTCACTTATCGTCATAGCCAGCGTCAATAAATTACCTCCAGCTTTGAGGATCCCTTCTAAGACTTTTCCAGTTCAGGTGTAATGTCTCCTACGATCTCGCTTGGCGAGTTACAAAGTGTTAAACGCAACCGGTTAACTGTTGTGGTAATAATGTTCTAGAATCGTTTCTGTAAACTTTTAAATATAGCGTAATGTAGCACACGCTGAGCTAATATAATCAACGAGATCAATCTAATTAAACAATTTGCAACAGAATTGCAATGAAAAAGAACAATACAAATAATAAAACATTATTATTTATAGCAAATGTATCAATATCAAAGTATTTTTGTCATTAGCTTTCATAAAACTTCTGAACAAATTGCAAAGTCAACCAAAGCAAAAAAGCCCGACAAGAAATTTTATGTGCCAATATGCAAAGCAAATACATTGCCAGATGACACAGCTAATTTGCATATCAACGCATCTTCACATCGAGTAGCAACAAGGTCCGCTCGACCTAACAACGATTGTCCATCTTGATGTGTTCGCTTCTGCAAACGCAAACATGCGATAAGGCAAAATACTCTCATGTGGTCATTGCAAACTCACATCAAACGGTGTCTAATGAACACGAGCGAATTTATTGCCGACACTTGACACGATTTGCGCATAATGCTTCTCAATATACAAGGAAGTATTTTCTCAATTGATTCTCACAATAAACGCATTCCAAATAAAACGGTAGATGTAACACATTGGGATAAAAATAAATTGGCAAATGTTTTTAAAAATCATCTGTTCTCACAAAAATTAAGTACATATAGTATAACAGGTCACTATAGTTGTTAGCAATTTTTTATTTGAACTTTTATTTGTGTGTGTATTTTTTTATTCGCACGTGAAAGCCAATAGCATTACTAGACGGATAAAATAGCATGGAGCACAAATATGGTAGATTGGTGACCTCAAATTTCACTTGATGATGGTAACCATAAACTATGAACTGTTTGCTTCCCATACTTAGTTAAACAAATAATTATAACAATTTGTATTTTTTGTTTTTGTTCAGATGTTGAAGTAGACTGCAAATTCTAAGTATGAATTACAATTGAATTAGTGATGTTTTTCTGAAAAAATAATTACACAAGCATTTGAAATAGCAAAAAATTAACTTATATGCACTAAAATACTAAAATATATTTATAAATGTATAGGCAACTTTTATCACTTACCATCTTTAACTGCTAACTCTATTTTAATGTCGAAGTTGTCGAAGTCTTGGTTGAGTGTATTCAAAGTCATTCATGCAGTTAATAGTAAGTTAATAGATTTCTCAACATAAACTATACGTTTATACGATTATTCAATTCTTGTTACTTGTAACTTTTCTAAATAGTTAGAAACTACATTTGTATTGTCAAATCTTTAGTTAAGAAATTTCAATTATAAAGTAAAATTAGATTAAATAACATAATTTATAAAATTTATAGATATTTATTACTCGTAAGAAAATTTTGCATTGTATCTATTTTTAGTTTTAAAGACAATGTCATCCATAACTCAACTCTATGAAGTCTATAACAGTAAATTTAATGGTAATAACTTAAGTATCTATGCTTATGTAAACATAAAATAACAGACAGAAGGCAAACGTAAACGGCAGGAAAATAGAAGTAAAAATGAAGACAAGTATCGCCTAACACCTGTTTTTTTTTTTAATGAATTGCATTCAAAATTATCAGCTATAAAGCAAACTCTTGATGAACACCGTATAAAAACTGTTCTATACGTAACAAATTATACAATTATATCTTAAAATGACTTCCCAGTTATATTACTTAAGAATAATAAATTTCCATGTTTCTTAATTTTCTTAACGTAAAAACAAATTTAATATGTTTATATTTACTGGGTATTTAACCAACATTTAAGTATAGTTAGCTTCAAATGTTAAAAGGTCGTAGGGAATTCGCAATTAACACATTCTTTAATTGAAATTACATGCATAGAAAGTCGTTGCAGTAAATAATTTTTCTATTTTCTGATCGACAGTTGAAGCCGACAACGCTGCTTTAATGACAGGAAGAAAGTCAAGTTCAGGTGAAACTCCATCTGCATTAATGGAAACTATTTCCTCGTTGTTCACCGAATTTTCGGATATTTTCTTCAAACATGGCATTGCTGGTTTATTCCGCGATGGAAAGGATGAAAAATCTGATGATGATGATGAGGAAGATGAAGAAGAAGAAGTTGAGTCAGCGATTTCAGATAATAAGACGAAAACAGATAAAAGTAGATCATTGAAAAAAGAAGGTTAGATTTTAAAATAAACCCAAATACCTATAGTTCACTTGTTACTTTTGTTTTTATTCTTCTAGCTTTTGAAGCTCGTGGCAAGAAAAAGAAGGAAAAAAGAAGAAAACTCAAAGCCATTATTAAACTTCTTATTCTTGGTGTTGTTATGTACGGTAAAATCACCCTTCTGTTGAAAGTCCTCGCCGCGCATCTCCAGTTCAAATTCCTTGCCATTGCTGCCGCTGGTTTGCTGATTAACACTGCACGATTCTATCTCGATCTGAAGAAAGGACACCATCCTCAGAAAGTAATCTACTATGAACATGCCCAGCATCAACATCACTATGAAAATGATGATGATTGGAGCGGTGGTCATGGACATGGTGGTTATTGGGGACGTGCCTATGATGAAGAGGAGAAGGATAGTCAAGATATTGCTTATCGCAAATCCAAGCCCGGAAAAGAATCCAGCTGGTTCTAAATTCCTACTGTAATTTTATAAGAACATTTTATTGGTAATGTATTTATTTAAACCTGATTATTACTCGGAATTTATTTATATACCGTGAAAACAAGTACCAAGTAAGAAAGTGATCTAGTCCTTTAATCATTGTACTAATTAGTTATTGAGGTTGTCGTAAGACATTTAAAATCGACAGATCTTTAAAGGATTAGTTATGTATATGCAGCATATTTACTGCTGAAGCAATATTTATTTATTTCTATTCTCATATATTTAATAAGTTAATTGATAATACTTAAATATAAATTAAGTAATTTATATCTTTTAAGTCAAACCTTTAATGTTATTTATTTTATTTATTTATAATTATTTTATGGATTTGTCGCAATAAATTAGTTTAATTAATATTTTTTGTTTTAATTAATAATTCTATATCAACAAAACGTATTTTTGAGGGAAATGGGTTCAAACTTTTAAGTCCTGCTGGAAGTATATTATATCCAATTAATATTCTCGCAGAATTTATCTAGAATCTCTATGACTGCTAAGAACTATATTAGTTGTATTGATAACACTTCATAATACGCTTCATCTTAAAAAAATAATTTTAAATTATATTCTCAATTAAATTTTAAAAAACCAAAAAATTTTTGCGCATTGTTAACAGCAATTAGGTACAATCCATTATTCTATTGTTTTTAATTAAATGAATGAAACTTACATTGAAATGCAGATATTTTACAGTTTCAGCGCAACCGGTTAAAATATAAACTTAAACTAAAGCATAAAATGCAATTCAATTGAATAGCAATCATTATAAATTCCATAAGCAATCCATCAAGTTTACAGTTTTCAGAACATATTCTCATAAATGCGTTGGCATGCAGAATGAACGTAAGTGAAATAGTTGATGTTACATGGTATGCATAACAAAACATAGCACTATTATAATTAACCAAAGATTTAATAGTGTTTGGAATCTGCTGGAAATTTCATATATTGTATTTGCATTCATGTTATTTAATTTAATTAGTACACTAAAAATCTTAATAATAAAATATTAGACAATATATTATTGTGGATGGATGAATCATTGCACAGAGGAAGTCTCAATCATTACACCTTACTGTTAGCTCATGTAGACACTCCATAATCGAAACGTTGCCAACAATAAATTAAGTGAGTAAACTGTTTAAACTTCCTATAAGTTAGTATATTAATATGAGTGTTATTTGACACCCAGTATGTATATTCACACTAAGCGCACCGATGCAATTTGACGATTTTGGAATATTAATCAGCTCGCCATGACTTAGAAGCAAACATAACGTTCAAAAGTCATCGTAAACGTGCGTCTTTCGTTTATGGGTCATTAAACGTTCTCCCCGAAGGTATATAAACGATTTATGGAATGTCTTTTTGTCACTTCAGTTTATTCTTTACTCCTAGCATCTACTGTGTCAATATTACATTTATAAATAGATAGTTTGTAATAATTTTTTTTTTTATTTTACATTTAAAATGGCAGCCCGAGTATTTTATGTAATCTTGGCTGCATACAGTGGAATGTTAGTGATAGGAGCACCAAGTGGAAGAGTAAGTTCATTTGAAATAGTTTTAACTCTATATTTGAGAGTTTCATAAAGAATTATTTAATGCAATCATTTTTTGATAGGTTCTGGATGATACGTTACCAGCAAATTTATTGACGTTACCAAGTAATGCCACTAGTATTCGCTCTAACATCGACGATTCCTTTAGTTGCGAGGGACGTTCTTATGGGTACTACGCCGACGTTGAGAATGATTGTCAATTGTTTCACGTCTGTTTGCCCGTTACCTACGCAAACGGAAGAAGTCAAATATTCAGATGGAGTTTCATTTGTCCCGATGAAACCGTTTTTAACCAAGTAAGTTGAAGGAACTCAAATAACTTTTATAAGCACAATTAATTTTTCTTTTCTTTTTTTAATTCATAGGAAATGTTTACTTGCACAAGATCAGATGAAGCAATTGATTGTTCTGAATCTCCTCGCTATTACAATCTAAACATCAACTTTGGTGAACATTTAAACATTGCTTCACCAACTGATGGCACCGAAGAAGGACATATGCATAAAGAACAAGTCAATTATGTTGTTGATGATGATGCTACTGTACCTATTGTACCACAGGAATTGGATGATTTACCGGAAACGATCTCGGAATCAGCAGAAGTGACGCAGATGGCGCATGTTACTCATGCACAAGAATACATGAAAAGTACCGTTCCAATTGTGCCAATTTACCATCGACGTGTGATGAAGTTTTAATATTTTAAACTAAATAGCTTAAACACCTAGTTGATAATTGAAACTTGTTTTAGTTCTGAGTAATTTGGAACATGTAGCTTAAATTTTTCTCTGTTATTCTATTAATTACAATCGGAAACAGAAAAGAAATTAGAGTGCAACCTGTTCAGATTACTTAATGTAACACTTATTTTAAATCTGTATTGTGTTCATTTGTTTCTGAAATAAATTATAATTATACTTTACCATTATTACGCGAAACTAGCATATTTTTAGAAAACACGTGAATGTCAATTGCTGGTGCAAACAAAAGCGTAGCTAGCGAAACAAAGCATAAATTAGTAAAGCAACATGTAGATTGCGAGCCATCTCACAGGAAACACATTATCTGAATCCACCCAAGCTCGAATTACGTTAACATACCGCTGCGATGCTAATTTTTATGATGAAATGCCAGAATCATTCAAAATTGCCACAAGTTCAACCAACATAGAAATTGAGTAATGTAGTATCATGATTAGGTCAACCAACGTAATTTTCATGTAATCCATGCAATTGCTGTAAACATTGTAACCAAATACAATAGACTGGTTTAAATTTGCATTTATTTAATTTAGGTTATCAAGTATTGTTTCTATAGACTAATATTGGAAATAAAGGTTTATTATGCTTCAGCTTCACTATCATCGTCATCATCCTGTGTGTCTCTCTTCAATTGAATAACTTGCTTTAATTTTTGTTCCGCCGCCTTGGACTTCATCGTTTCTGCAAGATGCTTGAAAGCTGCACCTAAAGCGAATGTAATTTGACGAGAGTCCTCCTTTGAGAGACATAAAAAAGCATGCAGCATATGCCGTTCGCTTTCCTTCATTTCGGGCTTAGAGATGATAAAGCAGAAAATTTTAGGAAAGTTAGTATCTTGCACACCATATGTGATGGTTTCTAGTTTATAGCAAACAGTTACATTGTCTTGATCTTTGAGAACTTGGGTTATCTCTAAACCATTGGATACTACGTTGATTTCCACTGGAGAGAGATTTTTTCGAGTTGATTTGACTGATTCAACAAGAAGATCGACTGGTTTGCGAATGTATTTTACTCCCCAAGCCCCACTGGCTCTACAACTTCCTACAAAACGTTATCTATAAGCTAGGAATTTTGATAAAATATATTTTGAAATGTAAACTTTGCAAATTGATAAATAATTCAAGTAAATACTAACCTAAATACTTGGCTTGGAATGTCAGAGGTAAATTGTTAATTGTAATTGTTTTTGTTTCGGCCATTGTGAGGAAAACTGGCATCCAAAATAATCACAGTAAATTTACCACTACTTTTATCTTTGTTACTTCATTAGAATTCTATCAAATTATTATTGATGAAATTGATATGATTGAATCAAAAGAACGAAGCAATGTTTGTTATCATCAGATAGCGATAATACACAAGGTCTTATTGCGCAAACAGGGTTATCAAGTGATTGCATACCAATTAGATAGATTACATCTGAGATGGAATGCATGCGGTAAAAATATTATAATCTGCATCTTTAACCATAGCAATTTAATACTATAATAAATCACAGTTTTATTTTGAGTTTCAATTACCAAACAAAACACCAAAATAACTATATGATAATAAATACAACACAAAATATTTGGTATTCTTAATACATCTACAACAGGTATCTATCAACTACTTGTACTTCAGCAATGTAACATCCCAAACAACATATTCAAAAAATATAAATGTCTCATGATCTATGCTTCGGTTTCACTCTCCTCGTCCGCCATCTGATCTGCCGTTCTTAAATCAATAGTTTTCACAATTTTGTCTTTATCCTGCTTGGTTTTCATTATATTCGCATAATGTTTGAAAGCCGCTGCTAGTGCAAACGTTAACTGTCGAGCCTGATGTTTACTTTCGCATGCAAAAGCATGACACATAAAGAGACTCTCACGTAATTGTTGAGCTGTATCAGGGGTATAGACTATTGGCTGTTGGCTTGCTGTTGCTTCTAATGCCTTATTATTGCAGACAATCATACAAAATACTCGAGTGAATGTCACATCTTGAACTCCATACGAAATAGAATCTATTGGATATGTTGTGGAGGCATTAGGATGGTGTGTAGGGACATCTTGAATGTGAAGACCTTCAGTTGTGATTGTGATTTCAACAACCGGGAGACATTGACGATGGGTTTTGGCGGTTTCAACCAGAAGATCTACTGGTTTGCGGGTGTGTTTGATTCCCCAGAGTCCTGCCGCTTTACAGCAACCTAAAAGAGATTTCATTGAATGATAATATTTTTTATTAGTTTGATTACGTTGGTACTTACCCAGGTATTTTGCTTGAAATGTAATTGGTAACTCTTGAACCGTTAGAGTTTTCTCTGTCATCTTGTTGACAATGATTTCCTCTTTTAAAGTCGCTTTACTTTTCTTAGTGTTAATTGTTTTGATCCTGGCACAATGTCACGTCATACAATTTCAGTTAGTTTGTAACAAGTTGTTTTTGCGCTTAAATTCCAACCGTGTCGCGTTTTCTGATAATCAGCATTTGTGCGAGTATATCCGCCGTTTTGTTCCACCAGCACCACCGATGGATGGTAGAATGTCGGGCCTGTCAGAACAGCGGCACGATTTTCGTTCCGCCGGCGCAGTTCCGCTTAGCTGCACTTGGTTTGAGCCAATATAATCTTGCTTGACTGAGTCATGTTTCATGTACAAAGGTTGTGACAAACACAGTTACCACTTGAATTCAGTTCTACTCATCAAACTGGAAAACAGACAACTGTTTGCAAATGCATGATAGCTTGTCCACTTGTAATATTCATATATTTTCCGCATTTTTTATCATTCTATAATTGCATTCGGTTCCCACTTTATTTTAATCTTCGATTGTTGTGTTTATCACTGTATCCCTTCTACGCATGCATTTATTTTTGGCGTATTGTTTTTGTTCGTAATGATCAAGCCACCCACACGATGTGAATACAATTGCCGATAGTTCTTTCACGGTTGTAGTGTGCACAATGTTGGTAGTTCAATTTACACATACCTTCTTAACTTTGCTATAAAAATACATCGATTCCACATCGACAAACTTTGTATTTCTAGTAATTGAGAAGTAGGTAATAAGAAGCGATTTATCAAAAATGCCACACAAAATTACCCAACACTTATTTAAAATAAAACATTTAATTATTGATGCAACTTAAGTTTACAGTAACGGCTGTTTCTAAAGTCGTTATACAACTGACTCAAATCTTCCCGGTAGACTTGTCTTAACTTACCTTTGGAGCCGGTTAACAAAGAAGGTAGAGTGATAAAGGGAGAAGACGCTTGCATTGTGTACTTCAACAGGTGAGAATAAAACGCACCTGATGTTTGAAGACATATAACTGGTATAAAAGTAAGCTTTAAGCCCATATAAAATTGGAATAGCAGCTGTTTAATGCAAGCTAAACAAAAATAAATTAAGGATTTAGTAAGAGGTCAATTTAGTTTAGATTTTTTTTGCGCTCAATTTGCAAAACACATCAATAAACGATTTTATATTAGAAGTATATATTAACCATAGCAATAAGACAGTTGATTTGCCACTGCGCTTGAATAACAGCACCTGCGCAATTTTCCGTCAATTGTTTTAGGTGTTTATTGTATTTCAATAAATGAAGAACAGCAGACAGGAAGTTTCTTTTTGTGCGCAATCTAAGCATGTGAAGTAATCTTCACCTTTTCATCTCGCTAATATTTATTACATCAGTTTAATATCAATTTTCATCTGCTTTCATAAAATAGCTGCTATTCAAAGTAATAAATTAAGAAGCAGCTAATGTGTATTCATTCAATTTTACATAGTATTGGCTAAGCACTTAATATTATTTAACAAGTATTAGCAATTTATTATAGTGATGTTATATTATTATAACAAATTAAAATATGAAGCAAATGATCAAAATATGACCTAAAATGTAAAAAAATAATTATAATATTGCAACAACATTGTATGTGGTAATTAAGAAATGAGTGAAATAAATAATCACAAATGAAATTTAGTTTTGTGCATGTTGTTATAAATCATTATAGCAGCAGAACGAAGAATAAAAGCGTTGATTTTTTTTTGTTGAGAAGTTCTCAGTAGTTTGCAGATATTAACTAATAGCACCGGAATACCTATGAGATTTCGAGAGCAGCAGATATAAGCTAAAATAATGTGCAATCAAAAACATCAATAATAATTGTCTTATAAATGTGCTTACTAAGATATTTTGCAATGAATAAATTAGCATGTATTTAATTAGAAGCATTAAACCTGATTTAATGCAACCATCAATAAATGTAAATGTAATGTTAAAGTTTTTTAATATAAAAATAACCAAAACTAAAATAAAATAATTAACTTTTCAAAAAAAAAATTTTAATGCATTATTTATATTTAGACCTTATCTCTGTAAACTTCTCAATTTTTATCGGAATTAAAAAATAAAGCGTTCCTAGAGAAATGTAACTAGCAAAGACAATTTTTTTTTTGAGAAGTGGTTAAAGTTAATAATGCTGACTCAAAATAACCAATACATATCAGTTTACCGTGCTGCATTTACCCTTTAAAAGTTTTACACAAACAAACTGGGAGTTCATTTTTCTTATTGAATAAATCACAGACAAATAAATAGGTCAATGTACACAGTACAGATTTTCTATCAAATTTCTCATTAATACCATCTTGAAGCATTTTTGTTGTATTTGCTAATGCAAGATATTACGTTGAAAATTAATTAGTATGTTGTAATTAATCACCCTAAATATATACATAACGGAATGTCTTCGATGAAAATAGCAAAATTCCCACAGAAATATAAGGATTAGCGTGCCACAACTAAATGTGACGAAATAATTGTGACACACAATGTCGTGTAATTGAAAGTAACATGAGAATCGCGCCAGACCTATATCACACATTAGCACTCTTCAAAGATTCGCACAATATACACGCCTTTTCAGCATTGGATGGAACCATTTTAAAAAACAACCGAATGTCCAATTTAGCCTAGACAGTCTTCTCACTTATTAATTCACTTCTATTTTAAATATTATTCTATCAATAGATTGTTTATTTGATTATGAGTACAGTTCCACATATGCAACTGTGGGGTTTTCCATTGGTAACATTGGTAACAGCTACTGTCGAAGAATTGAAAGTGTATACGCGGGATGGGTAGGGAACATGTTCAATGTTGTTGGTGTTGCTATTAGCAACGCTAAAAACGCACTTCAACGCATTGCACGAAATGAAAAGTGATGCAAACCGAATTCCACATCTTCGTGGAGATGGGTGGCTACGTCACTCCGCACACTGCATCGGGTGGTATAAAATTACCACCGAAGAGTTGTGATGGCACATTGCAATCAAGTGTATTCACAAATCAACAACAATTAGACAATTTGAGAATATCACAATTGTAATTGAATTGTTAATACGAGAAGAGAATAAAAGAAGTGTTATCAAACTTAAAAAGCAATTGAAAATTATGTCGAATCTTAATCAAATTGTGTTCTTTGCTGTCATTTGTGGATTTACCATACAGTCGGCCTTTTCCGTAAGTAAACGTTATTTATATTAATGATAATTAGTCACAATTAGTTGTAAAGGTATTAATACAAGAATTAATGATAATGAAAATAATAGTTGATTGTTCATTAGCACATAAAAACATTTAATTATTGAACGTGTTTTATGTTAGAAGCACTTTGCTTTAATGCAACTATATTTTCAATTTTAAAACTATATTTTAGAATATTCAACGTTTGTATAGATTTCCACCCTTATAATTATATAATTTCTCATTTAATTATCCTGTGTTATACATTTTGCTTTTAATCTTTCTGCAATACAAAAGTTAGAAATATTGTATTATAGTGTTAGGATAAATTTACTTCGACACTGATTTTTATATTATGAATAGAACATTAAAATAATCAACAATACACTTGAATATTGTATTAGTTGCAGCAACATGTGTAACCACAACAGTTAAGTAACTTTCTACTTAGTGACATCTTAATCTCCTTACAAGATATAAATCGTTCAGAAAAATACAGTATTAATTATTTTTTCCCAATGCATTCATTATTTTCTTTCATTGTTAAATCAAACATGTTGTTATTTTCTCTCAATATATTAATGAAATATCTGAAATCTTCTTCACAATTGTATTATAGAATAAATTAAACTCTGTCTTTTTCGCTGATTCATTCTCGTCCGGTGTTACCAGTACATTACCTACCGCATCCTTACATAAGCTCATTATTCCCGAGAACAACAACAAACAAGTTTAATAAATAAAGTCTTGCATTGAATTGAACTTCCTGAGATTACGTAGAAGCTTAGATAAGTTCATAACTTGCAAAATGATGAAGCGTTAAACTTAGTTTAAAGATGATTAACAAGTTAATTAGAAACAATTTATTTTCTTAGACTAATAGGTCTAATGTGGATTGAGAATATGGATACTA